>VDFB02338322.1:0-24890 GCA_007258455.2 Sequoia sempervirens | reverse complement strand
AAGGATGAAGAACCCAACAACCTAGTTGCTCATGTTGCCAAGCTGGAAAGGAAGATTATGAGGCTGACCCGATTCACTATCAAAGTCATCTACCATTCTATTGTCACTATATCAGAAGTGATGAAAGACAAGGTGAACAAGAAGATTGATGAGGTCAAACCCATCAATAGTTGGGTTGGGGATGATGTGTTGAAACTCCTCATTGAGGAGTGGGAGGGTATTGTTGGGTGATGGGGAGGTTTTGGTTTGTTCTAGTGGGTTGTATTTTTGTTGTTGCTCTGCTATCACTCTGTCTAGTTTTAAAGCTATATCTGGTTTTTGTTTTTTGATATGAACTTTGGCCCTATGGGCTCCTCATGTTAAGGGTACTACACCCTATAAATGCAACTTATATTATAAAAATCAACTAAATTTATAGGGGTTGACCCTGCAATGCAACGGTTAAGTTGCAAGGGCAATAGTTGGGTTGTCTAAGGTTCGAATCCCACGGTGGATAGTGGGATTGCTACAGGGAGAAAGCGGCAGTGGGGTCAACAAAGGCAACAATGACAGTGGATATGGTGGCAACAACAATGGATATGGTGACAACGGTAGTGGTTAAGGTGGTGGTGGTAGTGGTGGGTATGGAGATATTGGGGATGAGGTCCCTCGTATGTGGCTTCACTGGTTCATAGCTCCAGTCAAAAGTGTAGGGTGTTTCCCCTTAGCAACGATTTATCGAACAAAAAAAAACTAAATTTATAATTAAAAAAAAATTATTATTAATAAAATTATGATTTTATTACTAATAAAAAATTTAAAACATATTAAAAAATTAAACACATAAATATACTATATTATTTTATAGTTTTAATGGTTGAGACAAGAAAGAACGTATCAAAAAATCGCAATAATGTTTTTTTTAATATAAGTGTAATCATGAGAAAAATGATATCCATTGAATATATCTTTAATAGTTAAAAAGATTAAGAATAAGAAAGTATATGAAGAGATAGATTCCATCATTACAATCTTATAATATCATATTTTTGTTGGTATCTTGGAAAGTTAAACATAGATTTCGTCATTGCATGATTTGAAGATGAAGTAACAAGGTATTGTTCAAACATAAAATGATTGGAATTGTCTTTATTTATATATTGATAAGCAAGATTGAAAGGTCTCAAACCCTTGTACATTAACAAAACCAAAAGACAAATGAAACACTTACTATAAGCAATGAGACAAACCAAAGTACTCCACGATGAAAAAGAAAAGATATAACTACAACCAAATAATCGAAAACAACTACAAACAAGAAATAAAACTTGAAATTCCCTTTGTTACAAACTATCTTAAAAATGAATATATATTTAATTTAAAATCACAAATCATATATCTTAAAGTTTCATTTGAATTGATTATTGATTATTATGTCTGAATTTTTAAATTCATCAAATTCCAAATGATTTATCCAACTAGGAAACTTCAAACCACACTCATTTTTAATTTGGCATGTTGCTCGTACTAATTATGCTAATATATTATTGCACTAACTTATAAACTTTTCGATATAATGTGAAAATTGAACATGGTACTTTGATTTTCCATCAATCTTTTTTTAATATGGATGTTTCCAAAGGTTGTGCTTAAGCCAAATAATTTGATGGGGCCCTTTATCTAAGGTATAACTTTGGTAAAATATACACAAATTTCATTTGCATATAAAATATGTTTCTATTATTTTGATAATAATAATATTTTTAGTTTAGAAATTATAAAAAATAAAAGTATCCATTTTGTTCTTTTATTTTATATTTATATTTATATTTTTTATTTTTTAATTATAATATTTTAATATTTAATTTTATTTGTTTTGTATATAAATTTTAATTTAACATTCAACATTTCAAATATCAATTTTTTCATCATAGAATAAGATTAGTTATAATCTCTAAGATTCTCACCTTTTTCAATTAGATTGTAGGTGTGGTCAATACTCTAGAATGATTTGTGTTGTACTTTTATTTTGACATTTCAAATTCTAGATTTCTTGATCTTAAGGATGATACTTTTTGAATTTGTCATTTTGCATACCAAAAAATTGAATTAATCTAGAATATTATATTTAAAGATAGTCTTAAGTCATTAATTATCATTGTAATCTTGTGTTGGGTCATATCATAGGAGACTCTTAGAAAGTAATGTTGCAAAAGCATTACCATAGAACTTGCACTAGCACTTCCATCAACATCTTAGGTACTTATATACTTAATTGACATGTCTTTGCTTACTCTACATCAACAAGGAGGTTGAACCAACAAGAAGGAAATTCTAAGTCTTCTCTCTAAACACAATCCCACAAGGCGTTTTTCAACACCACTTATGTCAAACATAAGTAGATTTGCAAGTGACCCTGCATAGATGAGTAGATTACTAAATGGTAAAAGTTCAAAATTGTCACACTTTTCTAAAGGAAATGACAGACGTGTAATTTTTCAACTTAGACCACCTAATAGTGACATTTATGTTTTAAATTTTAGAATGATATAAGCTAATGAAATCTAAAAATATATATAGTTCATGTTTTATAATTTTGAAAAATAAAATAAAATTAGTTGGACATATTTTTTTATAAATTTAAGAGGAGAATTTTAATTGTTGAATTCTTTTGAAAAAAGTGGGGTTGATGGAACATTACAAAAAATAGCAATTGTTTTGTTTTGATTTTTTCCCACATAGATAACTTAAAAATCTAATCCATTGAAAACAAATTGATGAATATTCATTTTTTAATATTAATCTAATGGGACGTCAACTTTTGTTTTAATTTTTAATTTTAAATATCTTTTTGGAGAAGATTCTTTCCTCTAGTACATCATATATATTTTTAATTTCTAATTAGTGTCATGTTTGATTATAATAATATGCTTTTAATATATTTTTTAAATCATGGTAAAATTAATCAAAATATTTTAAAAAATAGATTCTAGACTCCAAGATCTACAAAAGGGTAGTTTTATAATTTCATGAAAGTACCTTTGGTTGGAGAAATCTATAGTTAAAGTTGAATTTTATTGAATTTACCCCAAAAGAAGGGTTAAGCTATCACATAGGTAGCTTCAAGCAAAAGAGTCGAGAAAAACAATTTAGGGTGAAACTTTTCATCTAAAATTTTGCATGTAAATTCAATTTGGTTTGATTTTTAAAATTAAAATATATATGTTTAAAAGTTTTAGGTGAAAGGGTTTCACCTAAAACTCTTTGTGCCATGTAGGTGTTTGAAATTTTTCAAGCTAAACCCTTTCACTCAAAACTATTTAGGGAAAAACAATTTCACTCAAACTATTTTGTTGGTTAAAAGTGTGATACAACTCTAAAGTTTTTCCTTAAAGTACAAATCCACACAAAATAGGATATCCAAGGAATGGTCTATGGGTACAATCTCAACCTAGAGTTGGTCTATTATAGTCATAGCAATGTAAGTTTGATATCTAAACTCATTTATCAAATTTCAAAAGTGATACATTTCAAAATATCTCTCATCAACTACATAAAATCAACAAATATATCTAATCTATTGTAACCCTCTTGTTTACTTTTACATTTATATATCTCAACTCATTTTAATTTTGGTATTGATTATCATGTACCTTGATTAGAACTAGATTCGTATAGGGGTGCCATTTATTTCTTCATTTTGGTATCATACTATCCATGGGGAAATTTTACATGAGGATTGCAACCTACCATAAATACACACAAAAGATTAATGTCAAGGATATTACAATTGATTATTGGGAATATGATGATCTATAGGATTAGAATGGATATAATTGCTATATATGTTGATAAATTATATACACTATTACTCATGCTTTGATGTAATTTTGCATGTTTTACTTTTCTTATATCTACCCTTAAATTTCCCTTTGATTTGTTTTCTTGTGTTCATTGAAATATATAGATGACATAAAGACACCTTTCACAATGCATGCAAATACAAGTGACCATGAATATTTCTTTTATATCATGACCTCTTTCATTTTTCTTTATATCCATTTTGCCTCTATGATTTTTCAATAGATTTGGGATGATGTAAAACAATTAAAAATTCCTCAAAGCACTTGTTGATGAAAAACATAGCTTCCTTTTCTTGTTTGTTTTAGTGATTTGCCTTTTTTATTGAGTCATGATTGTTGTGCTCCCTACCTCCCATTCATCTTCTACCTTTTTACATACTCTACTTAGATACAAAAGGAGTAATGGAGCATTATCCTTACCTAGTATCTTAAATTTGTTTGATGAATTTGTGTACTACATATTTTACTTTTTTATACATTATTCATGTAGTTCACATGCAAATTAAAGTGGAGAAAATATATAAGATGTAAAATTGTATACCTTGCCCTTTTACTCAATTGTACACCTAATTTTATCTATCACAAATATAATGTAATTCTCAATTTGGCTTGTTATGCACATAAGTGTTGCACATATGGTTGTTGTTGCACCAAAAGATCAACCTATTAATGCCCAATACAACCGTCAGAGTTAATGAATCCACGTGAGACAGTTAAGAAATGTCATGAACCCAACTGTTGTGTTACACAACACAAGGAGACCAAGAGCGCACACCTTGCAACAATCCCCCCTAATGAAAGCGAGGGGTTCAAACCCATGAACCAAGCTCTGATACCAATTGTTGCACAAATGGTTGTCGTTGCACCAAAAGATCGACCTGTTAATGCTTGATACAGCCGTCAGAGTTAATGAATCCAAAGGAGGTGGTTAAGCAATGTCACAAACCCAAGCATTGTGCTACACAACATAAGGAGACCAAGGGTGCACACCTTGCAACAATAAGTTGGCCCTAACCCAACACCCATCACTTAATATCATTACCCTCACAATAGAACAAAATCAATTGTGAATCTTCCCCTGGACTAATATGTCATAGTCATATTCCACCATTTCAAATTCCATTTTTTTTCTCTTGTGATTGATAATTTTAAAATTCAATTATTCCCCTTCAACTTTGTGTACTAAAATATTTTAAGGACTACTCTGGGTCATTAGTTATCATTGAAGTCCAATATCAAATTATATCATTAGAGGGTCTTGCAAAATATCACGACAAAAGCTCATTATCATAGAACTTTCATTAGCAAATATTACACCACATCATCACTTGGGCATTTGCATACTTGCTTGACATGTATTTTCTTATTATACATCAACAAATAATTTATAAGTATTCCCTTTGAACACAACAATTTTGGGCAAGATGTTTTTTAGTATTTCTTGTTTCTATAATGCAAAAGAAGTTATTTTGTTTGTCAAATGCCTTTAAGGTTTACAACTAACCTCACACTACATTGTCTAGACAATATTTAAATGATATGAAAAAAATAAATAATAATAATTTAAACTTAATTTGCTACTATGATAACAAAAAATTAAATAAGACCTTATCTAGATAAGTTTTCCCTTTCTAACTTAAACTAAGTGAAAGAAGAGAGTTGGGTTATAAAATACTAATTTACAAAAAAAATAAAGTATAAAATTAACAAATTGAATCCAACATTGTAAATGGAAGGGAGAAAGGAACTTGGCACCAAAAGATGGATCTTACTACCCAAGACGTAGTCACAATATGCAAAAATATACACATATTTTAGTCATCCTAACAACATTGTAGTCCAAGTCACACATTGTCATCCTAAATTATATATATAAGCTTTCTAACATGACAATACTAAAAAATATACTAGAAATTATCACAATGCTAAAACGATAAAATAAAATAAAATGATAAAAGAGATGGGAGAAATGAAATGAAACCTATGTGTGATTATGATCTTCAATAAATTTGCAACTAAGAGATGAGAAAGTTTTGGGGATTCTTAGGAGATTTTCATCAATGGTCAAGCCCCATTTTGATCTTTTGTGTAGTGCCTCTCCGCTAATAGCCCTTCGTGACATGTAAGTAAGTTGTTTATTAGTGATTTGTGAGGTCTTGTTGTTTTATCATCCAAGTTAATCGGTTAATTAAAATCTTGATATAATACATGATCTCCCAATTTGACTAGATATATCAAGAATTAGATATGAGAGAGATCCTTCAAACTGCCACCCTCTAAATGAGTTATGTTGTCAAACAGCTCACATACTTTGTCTAGACTTGGCACCTTGCATACATGTTTTCCAGGGCCGTTGCAACTGCATCATCTGACGAATACCTCTATCCTTCTTGCTTTGTTCTACGACCATAACCCGTCTCAAAGCTTTCATTTTGCGCACAGGCAGGGAGGATGCTAGCAAAGGTCATGGAGTCTGGATTATACTGCCAATTGCATTTGCTTGAAATTTTCTAAAGCCTTCTCAATAAATCTATCTCCTGTACCTACGCCCCCCTGTAGCCAATCTTCTTGCAGTCTTCTCATTCTTTTGCCATGCAAGCTAAGCTTGGTATTGTCGGCACTGCTCTTCTGTAGTCATCTCCTAATTTTCAGATCGTAAGGTTGCCTTGGAGATGCTTGATTCCCCTCCATTTACTTGTGCTTGTTTTGGATTTGTCTGTGCTAGCTTCTTTTAAATTATTATGATGAGTACATATTGTAATTAATTTTAATGGGGATATTTGCTTTGTTTTCGTATTTTATAATATCTTATTTATTTAATATTTAAGTGTCAAAACTTTTTAAAAGAGATTCATGGGGATAAAATAATTATTCAACAATAAACTATATTTAGGATTAAACAAAATTAACCTTGAGAACCTCATTTGAACCACTCTTGTATTAATGTTAATATGAATGTTTATCTTAATATATCATTAATATGTTAGCAAAATAACGATAATATCATTAAGGTTAGTAATGAAAATAGTATCACTAAATTGATAGTTAATTTCATAATGGTTAACCTTGTTAATGTTTTATGAGTCCTTAGGTCAAGGTCATTTCTAAGTTCTTGTATGAGATTTTTCTATTGCGATCCAACACCTTTAGTCAACTAATATCTATCCTAAATGGTGCAATACGTGGTTTACGGTAAAACCCTAACCATGAATCTTGTAATTGTTTTGTAGTAACATATAAATTAAAATAAAAGTCGATAGAAATTGATGTCACTCCCTCCTCTAGGTCTTTGTGAGCGTCCTTTAATTAAATTGACCAAATTTGTAGCTCTAGGTAAATGATATTATAGGGAAATAGTGGAAATTGAAATTGTACTAATTGAATATTTTATTTCTCTATTGTGTTCTAATTCATAAAGGGATTAGTATCTAAGATAGAGTTGAGATAGTATTATCCTTTCCTTTTAGCTGAGAATCTGTCTATTGGTTGGTGCAACTTTTAATTAGTTAGTTGATTTATCATTGCAAAGTAATTAGAGTGTTGCCATATGTGGTATTAGAGTTCACCATACATAATCCCTGTGAACTTTACTATTGTATAGCCCTTATAGTACTATTGTATAGTGAAGCTTTAACCCTAGGGATTGGAAATGGTTACTTCTTGGATAATAGAGTTTGCTTGAAGTATTGGTATGTAATCTTTTATTTTGATCAAGTAAATAGCTTATTTTAATGTCGAACTCATTGCAAACTTTAATTTGAGATCATGGTTTAAATTGCTATTGCTCATTTGATTGTCGTCATGTCTCTCTTGGATGAACTGACAATAGACTTAGCTATGGGTTATTGTGTTCGATCTTATATTAAGATGATAATCTTTTAAAAGTGTTGGCTGCTAATTTCATTGTGATATTGTCTCCTTTACTCTGCACTGGTCGATTTGTGATTATGAAATTTATATAGTCATTTTGTGATCCCTGATGCGAATCTTCCTTTTGTGATAATTTTGTTGAGGAAACTTTATGCAATGACCTTCTTGTAGTCATATTTTGAGATGGTTGGGGAACCCAAGTATTTACGTACCCTCCAATTGATCGTAAATGAATATTGGTGTCATAAAATCCCTTGATTTTCTTTTGTATTCCTCGGGAAGAAGTCACCTTGTAAGTGGTTTTTGAGAGTGTCGAATGATATGTTTTGGTTGATCTTGTGGTTAGGTCTTGTGATCATTTTGCTTGTCTGTCTTGGTCGTGGGTCTTTCCTGTCAACTCGTAGCATGGGGGGTGGGAATTACGGTCCACGTGGTTAGGTGGAATGTGCTATGCACCCCATTGGGTCCCCAGTCTAAGTTCATATCATTGTTGTTGATCTGGGACTCTACCTCAACTCTATTGTACCATGTTCAATTATGTAACATTCTTGTATTTGATGTATCTTTTCCTTTGCACAAAAGGATGCATATGGACTCCTGAAGTAATGTAATGTACTCCTGAAGTAATGTAATGTACTCCTGAAATGGCTGTAATAGATTATTTTACCTTTGTAAACCTTATGTGGTAGCCATTATTTGTTATGTTGTATCTGTGGAAATATGCTCCACTATTGTATTATGGAATTGTGATTTGAATTGTTATTAAATTATGTATCATTTTCTTCGCATTTGATCATCGATGATTGTATGTTATCGTTATGTAATCTCAGTTTTATTCGCTTTCGTTTGGTTAAAGCTTATGTTTCGTAATGACTGTTTCGTGTACCCCAGAGGATGTAGATGACTTTGTAAATGTTTAATTTATTTACATGTAATGTTCATTCATGTGCATCTGGTGTAATGTTCTTCTTTCAAAAAAAATTAGTGCGGTATTTTATTGTCCTTTTGGGGTTCAAGCGGTGGGGCGTTACATTTTGACCTCCATGGGTATTCAATGATAAAGAGGCAATAGAAATGTGTGTGTTTTTAGCTTAATTATATCTAAGACAAGAGAAAAAATTAAAATGCTATTAATATTACTCCTAGATATACAAGAAGCAATAGACTAGTGTGTATATTATGTTAAGTAGAAATAAAAACCCAACAAATGCTAAAGACACAAATGGATTCACCAATGTAAATGAAAAATGGAAATAAAGAAGGTTAGAACACAATCACCTCACACCAAGAAGAGAAATGAAAATCTACAAAACCACAAGCAATATGCCTTCAAGGATGCAATAATGCCAAGGAAACCCAAGCTAGATAGTAGAGTGCTCAAGAAATCCTTCAGTATGCTAATAATATCAATGGTAGATCACATCAAAGCTTCAAAAAAATAAAAGTTGCAAAGAGACAACTTAAAATATTTATAGATTAAAAGATTGAATGAGAGATTGCAAGAAAATCCAAGAGATAGATTCAAAGTTGGAGATTGGAGGGAAGTCAAAAAGGTTACGAACTTGAAGCATTGGGATTTGACCCAAGTCGGCTACAAAATCTCTCTACTCAAGAAAAGGTGACAAAAGTGCACAAAAATGGTTACCATGTGATAAGGCTAGTAGCACATCACACGAATGCCTACGCATCACATTAGCATCCATATACATGTCTTTGAAAACTTGAAACACCCAAAAACATTAATTTACTCAAAAGAACCAAGGAAATACAAAAACTTTAAACATAATTTGACACCAAGAGAGGGAAAAGGCTAAGCTATGGACCAAATGAGCTTAAAAACATGCTAAGGATTGCAAACACTAAAGAAAACCTAAAAGATAATGTGAAAATTACAAGGATGTGCAATTTTCAACACTACAGTTTCACACAATTGATTCATAAGAGCAACAAAGGATAAATACACACAATAGTGTCCCAAAATTGATTTGTGAGCATGGGCTCACCCAAAGCAAGGAAAAAACACTAAACAAGCCTATTGTGATTAAAGTAGCAAAAATGCAATATTAGAACTTAGATCACGACCATCAAGCATATTTTAACAACACAAAATACATTTCAAAATATCTATTATTAACTACACATAATTAACAAATTATTTAACTTTTATTTACATGTATACCTATTTAACTCAACATCCATTAATTTAAGTATAATTATCATTTATTATTTGATGCTTTAATTAAACCAAACTTAATATTTATTTATTTCAACAAAAAAATATAAGCATTTGTTATATAAGACTGTGTAAATAATGATTTCTACAATTTTTCAACTTACATGGAACAAGAGACAATTTTACATTTTTATAGAATTTAATTAAATTTAACTGAATTACATTGATATAAATAGTAATGTTATAGTATTGTAAGGAAAAAACCACTACTATGTTAATGGTCAAGTTAATTAAATAATCGAATCAATTAGACAAACAATTTTTGTATTTAAATGTGATAATTAGATTTCAAGATGGGAAAATGATATGGAAGGTATTGGAAATAAATTCATTGCAATTCTAGATTTCTAGGATGATTAGATGGTCTTAAAATCTACTCTAATTCACTTATATAAATGAGGAATTGATCTCCATGAGTGTGCAACTAAATTTGATCTATAAATCTAATATGTAAGTCATGGGATTGAACTAGCTGAAATTGGATACTTGAAATTTACTCACCTTGGCCTTCTAGTGGCTAAATTGAAATAAACACTAGTAATAGTTATAAACATGTTTGAAGAATTTGTTGAATATCAAGGATCATGTTCTACTTAGTCTCCCTAGTAGGATTAATTCAATAGCTTTAGAATAAGAATCAAGACAAACAAGCCAATGTGCAATGGACCTAGGATGATGTATGTTAATATAATGCTCTAGCAATGTTGATATAATACCTCTCATAATTGCTTTATGATGATTCATCGATGATGCTGCAAGATTTTAGAATGAGCACAAATATGCACTAGGTCAACTCAGAATTTTAAGTTTAAAAGATTATTTATAATTATGATTATGAAAATGTCCTAGTTCAACTCCACACCTTCAAATTGTAGGAATACTCAAGATCACTGAGAGGGGGGGTGAATCAGTGATATACAAAAACAAAGCAATTAAACAACTTTAACTTGTAAGTAGCACAAACTTCAATTGAAACACATAGAGACTACCATAACACAAGATTTATAAGTGGAAAAGCCATTGTGTGAGTTAGATCAACCCAATCCTCACAAATAATTGACTATTAGGTATCACTGATCAAAATCTCATTGATTACAATAGAGCACCAACTCCACCATTAGATCTCACTGACCAAAATCTCACTGATTACAAACAAAAAGAACACCAATTCCCTACACAAGAAGCACCAACTTCAAGTCCTTCAGGAGCACCAAATCTAAACTTTTCAGGAGCACCACTCCATAAATCTTTTGGCAGATGGTCGACACTCCCCTTGGGATTTGTGACATGGACTAACCACCTCCCATGGATCCGTTAACTCTGTCAGTTGTATTGGGAATTAACAAGTTGACCTTTTAGTGCAATGACAATTGTGGGGCCAACAATTGGTATCAAAGCCAAAGGTGTCAGGTTTGAATCCCCTCGGGTAATGTTAAGGGGGAGATTGTTGGAAAATGGTCAGTACTCCCCTCGGGATTTATGACATGGACTAACTTCCTCCCGTGGATCCGTTAACTCTAGCAGTTGTATCGGGCATTAATAGGCCGACCTTTTGGTGCAACAACAACCATGGGGCTAACAAAATAAACTTCAATATAAATAAAGAAAAAATATAGAGTACTACTCTATTTACAATATGTACCAGATCAACAATTTCCCCCTTTCACATATAAACATTCAACATGAAATCCTCCTTGCATACATGAATAAAGATCTCTCTATAAAACTCCCCTTCAACAAACATCATGAACAAATAAATATGAACAATGAACAATGAACTCTACACACACACCTTGACTTTTAATCTTCTTTGAATACACATTCAGGGCTCTATCTTTGTCATTTGTGATCTTATTCAAATCACACTAATCAGTGAAAAGAACAAGACATTTCATGAACACAGTCATACAGTTTGATTATAACCTCATTTGGATGAACAAGTAGATTACACAAGAATAACTCCATATTATGACAATCCACTATGAGACATTAGTTACATTGAAATTTTCACATAGATTGTCCAATAAGACTTCCCACATCTATGCTCCCATTGATTTTACACTGAACTGTGCAAAGGAAAACAAGAATCCATGAACTCAGTAATACAGTGACAACCTATAATACTGTTATTCAAAAAAACCTTCTCTTTGCATAATACCAACATACAACTGGTATCATCATCTTCAAAACATACTAACAGAGCTCACACACTTGTTGGAACCCTCTCAATACACTGGAAAACCCCTTAAATCCAACATTGTTACAATATAGTTACAAAACTGTGCGTAACTGTTATGACATTCAAATAGCTGTCAAAGTGTGAGCTAGTCAAATAACCATTTTCCAACTTTAAATGTAGACCTTTGATTCTTGAACCCCGCCAATATATCAAACAAATAATGGTCGTTGATGTTGCTAAGGGTGGTAAAACAAAATTATTTAACCTATTTGACTGGTGAGCCTAAGTGGAGGGGTCGGTTATCCAATGTAATTGACCCATTAAGTCATTACTTAAGTTATCCTTGACCGATGATACCAAGCCACCGAGCAAACATAACATAAAGTAATCTCTTCACTAACTTTGAAAAATGAACTTCATTTAGGGTTTTAGAACAAAATTTCAAACAATGAAGGAAACCCTAATCAAATTCAAAATCTTTATAAACATGAAACCATGTGCCTCTAATATCCACCATATGCTTCTGATACAGAATATTCTTGAATCAAAGAATGTATCAACATGGATGCATCCACACCTTGCAATGAATGAACTATAAAACACACCAACGCCATGAGACCATGAAATGATTTTCAACCATGAGATGACCAACAAAGTCTTTGACTATCCTGAAGCAGCATTGAAGCAATTCGTGATACATAAAACATGAACACCAATGACAATATAACCAACTCTCAACCTTGTACCATGTCAATTCACCTTTTCTCATATCAAATCATCATGAAATGATTAACACCATCAAGTACAAAACACCATGAGATGAATTGATGAACAATACCACTAGAGATGAATCAACTCACTAAAATGAGTGTGCAAAGAGTATCAGCAATGAAATGAGTGAAAAATACCTCAATACCTCTGATTGCATGAAGGAATACCTCTGTCATATCAATCACCATGAAATGAAATGAACAAGTACCTTGAATGAACTTGCATCAACACCATGTGAACAAGCTTACACCAAATGAGATGATCAACACACACCAACAATGACAAACATCACCAACATCAACAAACTTCCAACTTTTGACATCAATGACAAATCAACCTTTGACATTAATGACAAACACCAACAAACTCCCCCTTTTTCATTGATGGCAAAAGTCTTGCTTGCAGCTTTATTACTCCCCCTTTGGCATCAAATGACAAAGGGAAATGGACTCCCCCTGACCTGTCATTATGGCACTGTCAATATCATGTTATCATCTGCATACCCACAGTCAAGCCAAAAACTGATTGCACCTACAAACTGTGACTGAGATAACATTGTAGCATTGAACATTATACCCCTACAAAATAGAAATATTCAAGGAAAAATAGGATTGTGCAAGAACTAGCAGTCCAAAAGAATGAATACCACTAGAAAACTGTGAGTGAAAATTGTCCTTTGTCACTCAAGATAGCATTGGAGCACTGTAAAAGATTGCACACCACAACTTTGCATCAACACAACTGTCACTGACCAAATCAATACTTTGTAGCATACCACTGTCACAAGACTTTGCATCAATACCACTATCACAATAAGAGAATATATGGAAGATAAGGTTGCAAAAGTGAAGTGAAATCAATGACAAAGAGCCTATTCACTACCCCTGCATAGGGCATAGGTATAGCACTGTCAAACTTGGACTATTGAGGTAGGCAATGAACACATTGGTAAATATAGATTGAGATGCAATGAATAGTAATGACATTATAATGCCCCTGTGATTCTCAAAACAAACATTTGTACATACAAGATCCATACTGCCCCTGTTATTTTCAAGATAAACATCATACTTCCCCAATAACATGCTTAAAGCAAAAGCATCACTTTCAGACCACTACAAACTATCACCTTGTATTCTCACTATGGAAGACCCATACCAATACTACTGTCACAACAAAATTTGATTGAGATGACATGAAGATCACTGTATTTTGCAAGGATAAACAAGGATTGAATCATAGCACTATGGATTGACAAGTAAGAGGTGAAACACTATCCAAGATCAATATCTCTCTGTAGATATGAAACATGAATGCCACGAACAATCACCAACACCAAATCACTATCCAAGCAAAAGAATCATAATTTCAACAAGAACAACTACAATAAAAGACTGAAACAATCAAGGAATGTTACCAAATCTCAAACCATTATTCAAGGTTCAAGGGACAAGGAATAAAGAAATAAGCTCCCCCTAAAACCATGTTGAAAAGAATTGAATTAGTGAAGAGAGGCAAGAGAAAAACATCTAATCTCTCCCTCAATTTTTCAAATTCATTCTTGGTATTGGTCCCTATGAGACTGTACACATTTCTTTTTGTCCTTAAACCTTTAGTCGCTGACTTTCCTAATTTCTTATTTATTTCACAGCCTTGATCATCAAACAAAACATTATAACCACTATCACAAATTTGACTCACATTCAACAAATTGTGTTTAAGACCTTCAACAAAGTAGACATCATGAATAGGCGTTTTTTCATCTGAAAGCAATGTACCTTTACCTTTGATTTGGATGATAGTATTGTCTCCAAACTTGAAAAAACCTCCATCATGATCTTCAAACTTGGTGAATGTCTCTGTTTAGTGAAGAGCAACCCCTACAAATGTAAACAAAGAAGAAAATTATGAAAATAATATTTTGTATAATGTTGGTTTGTTTGCAAGAAATGAAGAAATAAAATTAGATTTGGGAGTTGAAACTATGAACTTAGTGAGCCCTGAATTTGACAAACAGATTGGCAAAGATGAAAATGATTTTGTAGCGTAGAAAAAAGTAACCCTTTTTCACGCTTAGCTTGGGGATTAATAATTAATGATAAAATGGACTTAATTTTGCCTTATTTAGGGTGTTGTAAAGTGTTTTATTACACTTTCACACTAATCTAGGTTTTCATTAATTAATTATGGTTAATTGATCTTTATTGGCCCTTTAATTCAAATTCAAGCTATAACTTCGAACAACTTAGACATTACTTTCCGTCAAGATGAGTTACCTTCGTTAGAAGAGCAAAAACAAAATAAAGCTTTCATGATAATAGCTCAACATAATCGGATTGGGATAAAGAGAACCCTTGTTGACAATGGTTCCACCCTTAATGTGTGCAGCATAAACCTTTTGGACAAGATTAAAGCAAACAAAATCCAAATACAACTGAACTCTTTATCTATTTGTGGGTTTGATAATGTAGGAAAGCAACCGCTTGGTGTGATTACATTGCCTATTAAAGTTGGAAAGGTTACATTACAAACCCCGATCCATGTTATGCCTCATGATCTTTCATATAATCTTCATTTAGGAAGACCATGGATTCATGAGATGCATGTGGTACCTTCAACTCTTCATCGTATAACTAAGTATGTCTACAACAACAAAGTGTATACAATCAAAGTCGACCCTGAACCAGAAAGTTGTTTGAACATTGAGAAAAACAAGGAAAATCCTTTGAAAACATTGACACCAACTACACAAGTGGAAACCATGACAAAGAAAGCAAAAGAAAAGCATATTGAAGAAGTTACAAAGTTGTTAGACGATTGGGGTTCCTTAGATTTCACACTAAAATTCATGGGAGAATACAAGATCATAAACAAAGAGTGGGAAAAGGGAAAAGGTAATGACAACACAAGATTCAACACAAAATTCAAAAGCATCCACTTCAACCACTTTAGAAGAAGCAAATTACACAACAAACTTTGATGAAGTTGATTATGACCAACCACCGAATTCAAAAGAAATGAAAAAGCTTTATGGAAGAGGTTATGAACTTGTGAAACAACTTGGTTATAGTGGAAAAGGATGTGGTGCTAGAGAACAAGGTATTTGTGTCCCTATAGAGCCTAACACACAAGAAACAACTCGTGGTATTGGTTATTATCCTTTGATAGAAATAAAAAATCCTTCACTTAATAACAACCTTACAAAATATTCTTTAAAGCCAACTTTAACATTAGTGCATCCTGAATTAATAGACACTAGTGATCTTTTTTATTGTCCTTCGAAAGAAATAAAAAAAACAAAGAATTCCCCGCTTACCATTAATTTCATCACACAAAACAATAATGATTCGAATTTGATAGATTTTACACCCTCCTGTAAAGGAGTACAAAATCTCACAATCTAAAGAGCCTTGTGTAAGCATGACATCTTGTACTAAGCAAGAGATATCTTTGTCACAAAATAAAGGAACATCTACTATTGATCGAGAGAGTATCTTGTTGAGACTCCTCGAAGATCATTTGATATCTCTCCTTCCAAGAACACGAAAGAAATTTTACTACAAGAGTTCATTTGTGGATATCATAGCATTCATGGTCATTCTACTAATGAATGTAATACTTTGGATAACAAAATTCAACATCTTAAGGATTGTGGTGCTCTTCCTTGTGTTGAAGCACCTAGTTCCTCTAATTGATATTAATTTTCATGTTTCCCATCATCCATCCTCGGCTCACCCTTGTCCCACACTCAGTGGGGGCAAGGGGTTAGGTAGCTTTGTCCTTGTATGTCACTTGTTGTCTCGTTTGGCTAGTTGTCCGCCTTCCATGTATATATAAGAGTGTTGTACCCCAAATTAAAAATTTTGCTACACTTAAGCATTTTGAAGAAATGGTTAAAAGTTTTGTTAAAATTGTCAAAAAAAGGTCAAAATTGGGAATTTGCATGTCTTGCATGAGGGTCAAAAACTCAAAATTTTCAAAATCTGACAATCTGGATATGCTCAGAGCAACCAAGTCTACAAAACCCAGATCTCATTTTTTCAGCCCTAAATTTTAGGAAAATTCTATTTTTAGAAACTTTCTAAAAATATAATGTTTTCTAGGTTTTTTTGGGTTTCTTTTGAAATGGATGCTGGCAAAATTTTCTAAAAATAGAAAGTTTGGCTTCAAGGGTTCAAACTGATTTTGATTGGCTTAAAATACTTCCTCATCAGGTTGGTCCAATCAGAATCATCAAAAGATCGGTTTTTACCCTGGTGGGTCTATTTTGCTTTTTCAGAAGTGTTTTCAAGAGCTCCAAGGTCATTAATGGAGGTTACTCAACTGTCAAGTGTTAGATTCAGAGTCTCAGGCACTGCACAGATCAAGAAATTGCAACAAATGATCGAGAAATGAAGAACGAAGAATGGAGGTTGGAGAATCTTGAAAATTAAAAAATTTTGACTAACACTAGAGAGTTCAAGCACCCCAGCTCAGTCTAGGTGCCTAGGATTCTGTGCCTTAGCCATTTTTCCATCTCGATAGTCGAAGCATGAAGTGGTGAATGAGGAATGAGGGAGAAAGTGAAAAATAAATAAAAACTATCTCTTGAGACTATAGGTACCCCAGCTAGCTAGGGGCGCCTATGATTTCAAGGCATCAAATGTCAAAGTTTGGGTTTTGTGTCTCCAGGACATCATGTTCAGAATCTTCCCAGCTCTACAATGGATCCAGCAACAAGAGCATCATATCAACCAGTCAGTTGGAATCTCATATCAATCGGAGGAGTCTTGATGAAGTGGAAAATTACAAAACCATGAAACTATCAAAAAATAAACTAAGTTTGGGAACTCTAGGTGGCCCAGATAGCTAGGAGCACCCAGCCTTTTGGAGGATCTAATGCGGAGATTAGGGTTTGCAGATGCACTCACTGTCTTTGGAATTCTGCCAGCTATCTAGTGTATACCCTATCCTGATCATCAGATTCGTCTGCCACTAGCAATTGCAAATCGAACAGAGGATAGAGAATGGAAGAACAAAGTTTGAAGGTTGAAAATCAAGCAAAAATGGTTAAGTCTGGAGAGATTAGGTGCCCCAAGTAGCCAGGGGTGCCAAAGATTTTGGGCACTCAAATGATTAAATCAGGGTTTGATATCTCCAGCAAATTATCTTCAGATTTGAAGTAGCTCTCCAACAGAATCATCAACAAATCCATTAGAGTTGTCCATCACCAGATATCAAAGACGGAATAGAGAGATGAAATTGTGCAAAATTAAAATCTCAAAATATTTTGACTCCAAATGAGTTGGGTTCCCCAGGTAGCCAAGGGCACCCAAGGATTTGAGGCCTTGAAATTAGTTTTCAAGAGATATCACTCCCAGGAGAACCCCCCTCAGAATCCTTCAAGCTATCCAATGAGTCCAACCATCAGTTCATCAGACCTCTTGATCATCCAGAAACAAGAATTCATTTGAAGATCAAGGAAAACACAAAAATTGAAGAAGCAACATGAAAATGGCTCACACCGGTGATCATGGGCGCCCCAAGTAGCCAGGGACGCCCAACATTTTGAGGGATCAAAATATGTTTTTATCCAAAGTTTCCTCCAAGATAATCTTGTCAGATTCGATCAAGCTCCACAACGAGATCATTAGCCAGTTCACAGGGTCAATCTGACGTCCGGAAATCAAGATCAAACTGGGGTTAAAACTCAAGAAAAAGTTGAAATTTTGAGAAAATTGGCTAAGTCTGAAAAGGAAAAATTCCCCTAGACAAGAAAGGCACCCAAGGCTCAATGCCTTAGTCAAATTTTCAAGTTTGCATCATGAATTTTTTTGAAAAGTGTCCACATTCAACGAACCTACTCAGGATTGGCTTCAAGAAGTTTTAAAGTTAGAGAATAAAATAGTTTTCAAACCTAGAAACTTATTTAAGAGGGCTTTGTGAATTCATTCTTCACAATTTTTGCAGGTGGCATCCAAGGCAAGAGAGGAGAAACCTAAAAAAAATCTTCATTAAATATTTGAAGCCTAAAACTTGGTGATTTTTCAGAGTTCTTCATATTTTCCTAATCAACTCGCATAGAGGCTTCCTTTTTCATGCTTTATTTTTCTAGGGCATCAATTTTCAGAAGAAGGGGGTCATCTTTTTTAATTTTTAGCAAATTGAGTTAGCTTGATTCATGATTCTCAACAACTTTGAAAAAAAAATCAACTTTTAAGAACCTGCTTTTTTCACGCATGTCCAAGAAATCTTCAGTATTTTCAAAATCTAATCATCTGGGTTCATCCAAAATGTGATTCTGCACAAAACCCAGCTCTTAGCTTTTATCAGAAAAAAAAAATTCAAAAATTAGGGTTTCAGTTTCTTCAACTAGCCATCAACAATTTTCAAAAATGAACGATCTGGGTCTTCTTGCAATGAGATTCTCTACAAAACCCATATCTCAAATTATTTTTGAAAAATCTTCCCATTTGAAGAAGAAAAATCAGCAAGCTAAATTTAGGGTTTGTGCAGAAACTATTCGAGCATAGTCAAGTTTACAGTCAATCTTCAAGTTTTTCAGTATGGAGTACTCTCCCATCGAATTCAAGACCAAATCAGTGTTGTACCATGATTTCATCAAAACTATTGAAACTGACTTGCATCATATCAAACCAGTGTTCAATTTGCATGCTTTGGAAGACACAGGCAATGTTGCAATCAGGCACCTTGGTCTTTTTGGATTACTTGCAGTAGCATCAATTCTCGTCTCAATGCAAAGTATAGAGTTTTTAATTGCTTGTATCAAGCATTACAACCCCGCAACACAAGAAATTCAAGCAGCAGATGGAAGGGTTGTTTGTAGCCTCAAGCCAAACATTATTGAAAAGCGCTTTTCAATAATACCACCTTGGTCTAAAAACTTTATCATCTCCATTGAAGAGTGTGACAAGGTGTGGCACATACACAAGGATAAATACCGCAAGAAAGTTGTACAAAAATGGTTGAAGGAGAAACACAACACTTTGCCAAGGAACATCAGTTGTGGAGAATTCAAGGAGTTTACAATAATGATTACTCTGCTCAACCGAGTCACTAGTCAAGTAGAAGCTACAAAATTCTAGTCGTGGATGTTCTATATCATCTTTCATATCATGAAGAAAACAAAGCTCTATGACTGGCCAACTTTGATTAGCGATAGTCTTCACCATCAAATAATTGAATACTTCAAAATCCATGAGTTCCACATGATTTCATATCTAGTCTACCTAGTGGACTTTCAAGGAAAATTCAGAGGACTAAATACCGTAGGAACCATGGATGTACAACATGTTTATAATCATTACCCTCAGCTAGAGTTTTCAGAATCAACACTTTGCTACAAAAGGGTAAATGAAGCATTCTTGATGCATATGGTGAGAGACCTAGACAACAAGTTGCATGTATGGATTTCATCAACTGCCAAGGCAGCAATGGCGGAGTGGGTAGATTGGTTCATCTAGTTTCCTACATACGAGTATACGACTTCTCAAGTAGTCCAGTCATGTTGCCAAGATATCCTTCAGATGAGGTGGTTTTCATGGAGTTCCTGAGGCAAGTGTATGAAGTTCACACTTTCTTACAGAATCGAAAGAAGGTTGCTTTTAGTTTTTCATTTGAGTTGGGAATCTACAAATGTAGATTGTCAACGGATGCTAAGTTAATGGGTGATGAGTTGTCTAAATTTGGTCTCAAGCCATTCAACGAGAGATGATCATATGATCCTCATGGTGTCTTTGCATCTAGTCTCAGACAAAATTATGCTCATGTACCTGCAGTCAAAGATTTATAGGCTAATTGCATAGATGAGTTCAAAGTATGGAGATGCAATAATAGCAAGCTTACACTCCACCAGATGAGATATTGCTTGTCAAAAGATATTGAAGGATTTTCTGATGATGATGGAGAAGTACTTCTTCCAATGTAAACCCAAAATAAAATTGAGTAGCAACCACTTCCACAAGTTAATTGGTCTAACAAAGAGTACATCTTAGTTGAAGAAAGAACGAGTTGAGTCATTAAGAACAACAATATTTTCTTAGGCCTCAAGAGGAATCGGAAGAAATCTATTCCAGCCACAAATTCGCCAATATTATAGTCATCTCTTCCTTCTTGTTCCAGACCATGACCAAGAATGAAGGATATGAGGCATCCTTCAGAAGGTGTGAAGGGTAGCAGAACAACAAAAAGTGTAAAAAGAAGGTTATACTTTTCTAATATAGTTCTACAGGAGCAGCCAGCAGTTGTAGCAAAATTTCCACCTGAAGAGCCCGTGCCACAAGCAAAAGATGCGCTCATGACTCCTGATTCTCCACCATCATTGAGGTCTTCTCCAATCCATATTGATTTAGAAGATGAAGAAGTTGAAGAAGTTGAAGTTGAACCTCCCAGAGAAGTTAGTAGAGACACCTCATCTTGGCTTGAGAACATACTAGGAAGGAAGAGGAGGAGGCCTTCATATCAGCTAGACTTTGCAGAGCTTGAAAATGTTTACCAAGATGCACCTGTGAAGAAACCATAGAAACAAGTTCATGTGGAAAGGAATCCAAAAGGTGAGATTATCATGGAGACTACTACACCTCCAGAAGATAAAAATATTGATGAAGTGGAAGTTGATGATTTCATAATGGTTAAGGCCAATCTCGGCAAAAGCACTAGGCACACAGATGTAAATCTCTTCAATGTTGTATCAGAAAATCTCAAGGATAGAGTGCTTAAAGATGGAGAGGATAAGGTAGCCCTCAAGGCTAAAAATCAGCAACTCGGTAAATATATTTCTAACCTTCTTCATAGCACTTCATAGGCCACTCAGTTGCTGCCCCAAATTCTAGAGACACCAGTTGATCAACATCAATTAAGACAGTTGGTTGTATATGGGAAACATATGCAGGATTGGATCGAGGAATTCATCACCAGAGGAAGAGTTGTTCTTGCAGAGATGGATCAGCTAAGGTATAATGCCCATGATCTACGCCAAGGGATTCAAGGATCTATGCCAAGGGATTCAAGGATTTCAGCAATGTATAGCAAAGGTGAAACCAATACACGAGATTATTATTGTAGATTTGAATACTGCATATGGCTCAATAGTTTCAAGAGAACATAAAAGACAAACCATTGCATGAAAAGAACGTCACCTCTTCAAGGTGAAAACTTATGAGAAAATATCTAAACAGTTAGTTGTGTACAAACAGAGGGTTGTTGATACTCTGTAGTTCATAGGTGAATTTGTTTTAGAGATTCCTTGTCAGTATCGTCATGGTGATGGTTCTTTCATTGAACTTGATGAAGTACAAGCAGAGTTCCAGAACATTGTTCATAGCAATGTTAGCAGTGATCCTGTTGTTGGAAGGATGAGTTAGATTGCAGCGATGTCAATAAGATTCGATAAAACAGTTGAAGATATGAAAGATTCTCTAAGTTCTATTACAAAAGGTGAAGAGATCTTGGAAAAGCAGAATTTTTCTATAGATTGTATTGATACTCCTGATAGAGATACAGTTTCTCGCTTTTTGGTGGATGTGGTTCAGATTTAAAGCAATAGCTTTCTCCCATCTTATCCCATACTTTCTTTCTATTCTTGGCTCATAGTTATCCATTCTTTGAAGGAGAAAGAAATCAAGATGTAATAGTTGGCACTTTCCCTATTTTTATGCTTTCATAGGTTGTTAGATGCTTATCTTGTTTTAGTTTTAGAAATAAAGTTTGCATGTTGGCAAGTCTTAGTTGTAAAAGCAAGGAGATTTTAGGGTTCCCTACTCCTCTACTTGTGTATAAATAAGGGCAGCCTTGCCCATTTATTTTTAATTGTACTTGTGATAACAAAATGATGATCCTACTAGTGCCTTCTAATTGTTATTCAGTATTGTTCACTTAGTGTAAGATCAAGCTTGTATGCCTCTTTTAGCTGCAAGTTATTGTTCAGTTCTTGTGTTACTTGTGTTAATGTATTTTGGTTGATCACTAAGCTGTAAGCCTATTTTGCTACAATCATGATGTCTCAGAAGTGTAATCTTTGTTACTTGAAATTTGAGAAAAGGAAATTTTATGGCTCATTTTCTTTGATCTACTATCTCAAGTTTCCATTTTATGTGTTATGCTTATATGATCTCTATTTCAGCTTGCATTGAAAGTACAATAGATGTGTGTTAAAAGAAATTTTATTTAAGTATTTATGCCAAAGAATCATTCCTTGTTCATTTCTAACTCTCAAGCTCTGAGTTTACTTGAGTAGTTAGAAACTTCAATAGAGTAGGCTTAGTCGTAGTTGAAATTCAAGAGATAAAATATCAGCTACGACACTTGAGTTTTATAACCTTGTGCTCTTAGTTGAACAAAAAGATTAGCAAATTAGTTTTAGTTTACTTTCTTTAAGCAACATCAGCAAAGAGGGATCTTCCCCTCCTAATTTGAAGGGTAGTTTATTTGTGCATAGTTGTCCATTTCTAATCTGCATTCCAGAGGTGTGAATTGAAATTCCAACAAAGAGCAAGCTTGGGATGTGAACGACATGCCTTAAGTTGGCTCGCATGTGACATACTTTTCTTTCTAGGTTTAGCATTGTATTTTTGGGGGAAACCCCTCCATCCTATTTCATGGCATAGCTTTATTTTGGAAACATATAACTTGGCATAGGGTTTTCCGACGAAAGCTCTCATGTCTTAGGAGAAAACATTGGCTACTTTAAAGCAATTGCTCACAGTAATGGTGTTAATAATCGTTTTAAAGTGGGGGCATACATTGATGACATCTTTTTCCATATTTCATGGTATGACTTTTTTTTTCTTGTTATGTTTCCTTTTCTTGGTGGTTTCATTGGTTTGATGTCCTCCAAGAGTGCTATATTTATAAGCATATGATCTCCCTTAGTGGCATGATACGAAATGAGAGGCATCCCATAAGTGGTGATCTGATACTCTTTGATTTGTCCTCTCTTGGAGACATTAGGCATGATGTTCCCTAAGAAGGATACCTTACATGAACAAAGAGAAATCTCATTTAACAAAAATTTACAGACATGACATTCAAAAGCATATAAAAAGCATTACATTGTTGTGCCTTATCGAAGTTGTTAGGAGGATAACTTTAGTGTGGTTGGCCACCTCATTGGGACAACTCACATAGTGGACGGACTGAGATTCCACTACCCTAGAGTGAGCACGTGTGTAGGGCTAACTCGCCTAGTGGACAGACTAAGGTTTGACTACCTCAGAGTGAGCACACATGATTGGGATAACTCACCTAGTGGACAGACTGAGGTTCCACTACCCTAGAGTGAGCAATGTATGTTACAAATAAATAGCCTCGTTCCATAGTGTGTTGGAACGGTTGTGCTTGATCCTTTGTTTTTCTTTGTTTTTCTTTGATTTTCTTGGCCTTTGATAGGGTATGCCTATGTATCTTTTTTATTGTTGCATACTTAAGTTTCTTGAATTTCTACTTTAGTGTGAGTTTTTCATGGGTGCAAACTCTCACTAAAGTGGGGGAAAAATATAGCATAGAAAAAAGTAATGCTTTTCACGCTTAGCTTGGGAATTAATAATTAATGATAAAATGGACTGAATTTTTCCTTATTTAGGGTGTTGTAAAGTGTTTTATTACACCTTCCCACTAATCTAGGGTTTTAGTAATTAATTGTGGTTAATTGAGCTTAATTGGCCCTTTAATTCAAATTCAAGCCCTCTTAATTACACTTTCTAAAGGATCTATCCCGACACCCAATAATGATATTGTATGAAATTTATTTTGGAAAATTTGAGGTCCTAGAAAATGGTGCAAGGACCCATTCATCTTTAGTGGCAAATAGGTCCTCTCCACATAGCACACCCCTTTCTTTGCATTTTTTAAATGGGTTTTTGATGTTATTTCATCCCCCCGAAGCATGGTCCTAGAAAGTTGTGCTAGGACCTATTCGCCTTTAGTGGCGAATGGGTCCTCCTCATGGAGGACACCCCTTTTTGAATTTAATTGTGGCAGGATTATAATGATTTTCAAT
>VDFB02338321.1:0-12116 GCA_007258455.2 Sequoia sempervirens | reverse complement strand
TGGCTTTTGTTGCTTTGGCATTTGGAGGTGAAACCAAGGGTTTTGCTGCAAATTCAGTCTTGGAGAACGTGGTATCCCGAGGATTGTGCAACGGTGCAACCTATAGGTGTGAGATAGTATCCAAGGGTTGTGGTTTTTAGGTGGCTATCATTCAGTGGTCACATTGTGCATAATAGGGGAGATTATCATCAGAAGATTCAAGGGTTTGTGGAGCAGATTTCAGTTTGTTGAAAGCACAATCATTATAGATCATTTTATTTGCTGCTGCATCTCTTTACCAAGCCGTACTACTGTACTAACTGGGCCATACCATTGTACTTGCTGAAGCCGTACCATCTCTTTGCTGGGCGTGTGAGGTTTAAGGCAGAAACACCTATCTTGTTAGCATCATTTCATCTTCTCTGGGGGCGGCCAGATCATTGCTACCAATTTGCAGCAGTTTGAGGGTGGAGAAATTGTCATATCATGCTAGGCGTCCTTGTATAAGGGTTTCCTAATTGCTGACATACATTTCCAGAAATTTGCAACTTGTCTTGCTTGGAGTTATGGGTATGATTACTTTATTGAGTAAAAGAATGATGATCTGATTTAAATATATAAACATTGTATTTGAAAACTGTAATAAGTCAGATTTAAATTATCTTAGCATTTACTTTAGTATCCCTTTCATTATATTTGAAAATCCATATAGCGTGCATTTCCTAGAAAATTATACGCAAAAATGTTACTAGGTATTCAAAATACCACAGTTACAAAACCCAAAGCATTCACAGGCAGATTTACAGTTTAACATTTATCTCAACAAGGGGTGGGATATTTCATTGGTGCCTTCGTATTTTCAAGATCCGAAGGTTGGAGCCTCTCACTCAAAGAGATCGGTGTCTCTTGCTGAGTTGGTGCTCAATGGACAGGATTGGTGTCTTTTGTGGTTTGGTGCCTATGAAGTTGTAAGAAGTTTTCTATAGAAGCAATATTTTGCTGTGATTTTATCCCTCAAGTGTTTCCATGTAAAATTGTGTGTGCATCTTGTGTTCTCTATTGTTAGATTTTGTTTGTGTGGATACTTTGATTATTGCTTTATGACCGCTAAAGTTATAAATTGAAAAAGTTGGTCATATATTGATTCATCCCTGCTCTCAGTATAAGTGTGTGTGTGTTTTCTTCAATTGGTATCAGAACGGGTACCTTCGAAAAAGCCTGACCACTTGAAGGAAAGATCTTAAGAACACACATGGCGAGTCAAGAAGGGTTTTACTCAAGCTGAGCACCATTGTTCGATGGAAACAACTATGCTTTTTGGAGTATGAAGATGTGCATTTATTTGATGGCCCATGGATTTTATATATGGCAATTTGTTGTGGATGGCTATGTGGCACCATTTAGTCAACCAACAGATCAAGCTGAAAGGAGGGCTAGTGAGAACAATGCTAAAGCTATCAATTCAATTTTAAGTGGTCTAATTGAATCAAAATTTGTCAAAGTTATGCAATGCACATCGGCAAAAGAGATGTGAGATAAGATTGAAAGGACTTATGAAGGAGACGACAAAGTGAAAAAGGCAAAGATCCAAGCCCACATGAGACAATTTGAGAGTTTGAAGATGAAGGACAAAGAGAATGTTGCCACCTATTTTCTCCGCGTGGATGAAGTCATAAATACTATTTGTGGTCTTGGAAAAAAGATTGAGGATGAGTTTATTGTGTAAAATGTTTTAGGATCTCTACCCATGAGATTTGATGTGAAAGTTTCCGCCATTGAAGAAATGAAGGATCTAAACACTTTGAAGATGGATGAGTTACATGCTATTTTTACCGCTTATGAAATGAGGACTGAGAAAGGAACATCATCAAAACAAGAAGCTGCCTTCAAAGCATCAGGAATGATGAAAAACAAAGGACCTGTATCAAGTGAAAGTTTGAGTGATGAGGAAGAGGCTAACTTTGTGAAGAAATTCGATAAAGGAACTATCAAGTGAAAAGGGAAGTATACTCTTAAATATTTTAATTGTGGTAATATAGGTCATTTTGCTGCCAAATGTTGATAGGTTGGAAGTGATAGCAGCGAAGAAGTATATTATGACAAGGGAAAAGACAAGGAAAGTTATTATAACAAGAAGTTCACTCAAAGGAAATCTGAAAAGAAGAAGAATTTCTGAAGACACAAGAAGAGCCTATATGTTCAAGGAAGCAATAGTTCATCTGAGGAAAGTGATGAAAGCTTCTCCGAAAGTGATAGAGAAGAAACTCTCTTCATGGCCATGGAAACAAAAGAAGAAGCTCCAAGGTGCGTAGACAAAGAAAATGAAGAGATTGAAAGTGAGAAAGATACTATAGCATATCTTGAGGAAGAACTTACTGTTGCCATAGGCGAAATTAGAAGACTCAAGAAGCAGAATTCAAAGTTGAAAGACCAAATTCGAGAAGAAGGTGAAAAATTCGAAAATATAATTATGGATTTGAAGACTCAAGCAGAAGTAGCCAAATGCATTGAAGATGTTTTAAAAGACCAGCTAAAAACAAAGGAATTGGAGTGTGAATCTTGAATCTGAAATTGTTTCCTCAAGGAAAGAGCTAGAAAAGAATCCTTTCCTTGAGGAAGGAGCTAGAAAAGACTAAAAATCAGCTCAGCAAAAACATAAATTTTGATAAAAGTTCTGAAATGGTAGAGGACCTTATCAACTCACAAAGATCACCATTCATCAAAAGTGGTGTTGGTTTTGATGGCGAAAGTTCACAAACCACAAAGAAGTTGGAAAGTAAGAATTATGCTATGACCCTGGAAAGTTACAAGACAAAGGAAGTGAACAAATAAGATAATAAAAGGGAAGAAAGCAAAAATGAGGCGAACAAAGAGGAAAACATGGAGGATAAATCCTCATAGTTTCAAAGGAAACAAGGACAACCTCAAATGGTCCTTTCCTCAAAAGATGCCACACACAACCAGATTTCAATATTCTTTCCATGGTTATTGTTTTTCATGTAATCAGTTTGGGTGTAAAACAGTAAATTGGAGAGTTTGCGCAAGGGTTGATTTTGAATTCACAAAGAGGAATTCTAATCCATTTGCTCCTGTAATGGATTATAAAATCTTATGTCATAAGTGCAACAATTTTGGGCACGCAACATGTTTTTGCGGAACTATTTTTCTTGAGCCTCCGAGACACAATAAGGAGAAGGATGTTTTTAACAAGAATAAGGATGAATCAAACAAGGTTTGGAAAAAGAAGAAAGAACAAGAAATGAAAGAAAAATCCATGCTTGTACAAGTTGCACTACATGCTCAAGATGAGAAAGACAAATGGCATGTTGATAGTGGTTTGTCAGAACCCTGGTGGTTCTCTGATTCAACTCTGATTGTTTTTGTATTGTGTTTTGCAAATTTCGATTTTTTTGTGTTTTGAGGTTTTTATAGGCAAATAAATAAAAAAAATTGCGATTTCTCCAGAAATGCTGAATAAATTCATAAAAAATAAATAGCATCCGAAAAAGCTTTGAAAATGCTCAGGAAAGATAGGCGCACCAATTTATTTCATTTCCAGACAGTTTACAAATGGCAAATACAATATATGAAAGGAAAATGAATTTATTAAATCAAAAACCTGATTTTTCTTCTTTTAATGGCGGCTGCAGCATATTAAAGAAGGTACGGCCAGAAATAAGAAGGCTTCTTCAGCTCACAAAGACATAAAGAAAAACAACCATAAACACGTAAAGAACCTGATCATCATTATTCGCAGCAAATGGTACTCAGCTGATAATAAATGGCTGTGAGGAGCACAAATTCGTACACATAACAAGCAGCTAAAAACAGCAGATGATAATCTTTAATATTCTTCAATGAAACCCTTCAATACTTGCAAATATCTTCAGTTTTTATGCTCAAATACTGTACCAAACACTATTCCCGTGCACTGTAGCATTTCACTATTCACGGATCACTGTAGCGCGGCACTGTAGCGAAGCACTGTAGCGCGGTACTGTAGCGTTACTGTTCACGTTACTGTAGCAGCAGATCAATAACTTTGATTTTCTCTTCTCCAATGATGTTTATTTCAACAAACTAAATCTGCTCTTCAAACCCTTGATGATTCTCCTTCAATAAGCACAAATTCGACTTCTGTATGAAGCCAACTAGATGAGCAATCTTAAGCTGATCTTTCACAACTTCAAAAAGCTAGACTAAGAAGAGGTATCGTTCTCCAAAGCCTGGAATGACTGAAATCTGCAGAAACCCTTGTTTCTCCAACTCCAGTAGTTCTCAGAGAGAAAAGACAAATTAGAATAACATTTCATAATGGTTCGATTTGTCTTGACTGCAAAATATATACTCTCTTCAATAAAATTCGACCCAATGCACTTTTAATTAATCATTTAAATTAAATGATTAAATTCCTGCCTTTTAAGACTTGTATAAAACCACCCCAATACTGGCACTTGGCCTTCCAATGAAATAACAGTCATTCACAAAATCAAAAATTGGGACAATTTTGGCCATGCCACACAAATGTACTTACAAATGCCACCACCAAATACCCCAATATTTCAACAAAAGCGACTCAACATAAAGTCAAAATTACAAAATACTAACAACCTTGACGAATTTATCTGATTTAATAATTTTATTGACCACGTAAGCCTGGCACTGGCAACATCGGCACCGCATCGAAATTTTGAGAATCACGCCGATGCAATGGCGACGCTGACCAGCACTTCTGCACGCTGCAACGCACGCAATTACCCCATCCTGCGCCGGGCCACGACAAATGCCCCAGCCACAAATCGCTTCGTGGAAATCCTTACAATCATCGCTAAGAATAAAGTACCATTCCTTATTAACCTCAGTGCGGTCCGGCATAGGATCAAGACTCTCGGAAGGAGGCAAGTCAAACGACAAGCAACACTTACCCCTCAAAACTGCACGAGATATACTATCATCCAGCATATCAAGTACGTGCATACTAGAACTGTGCAACTGAAACAAACTGTGTACATGCGGATCAATCATGAAGCCATATGCACTCTGCACCATATACACACTGTGATACTCCTCCGTGAGCTGAGTCTGAAACCCTAGTGCACTAGTAGGATCCCAAACGCTATCATCACTCTGCTCAAGACCAGGATCAGGTGAGTTACCCATATCAAACTCAAAGAGCGGGTTGTCGAACGTAGATATAACATCTGTCTCAAACAATGGATTGGTCACAAAAGGAACCAAACCACTAGGCTGATCCCAAACGACTGCCTCAGAACCCCCGGGGTACTGAGCATAACTATGCCTGGTCTGCACAAAATCCTCCTCTACCTTCTCGCTCTTCTCACTAACGAGAGAGATAGAACGAAGGCTGCCATCTGTAATACCCCTCAACACATATTTCTTGCCCTGTACCTCAAATCTCATCTCCATTTTAGGTAAGTAGAGGGTGAACACACTGATATCCTGCAGCCATCTCATACCCAACACTAAATCCATCCCTCCTAAGTTGACAACATAAAAATCTGCCTGCAACTCATAATCAGTCAGCATGATAGTGAGATTACAAATCCGTCGAGTGCAAGTGAGTGTATATCCATCTGCCACCCGAACTCTGAATCCAGCGAAATCCTCTGTCTGGAGTCTACATCTGTTGACGAGGCTCTCGTCAATGAAATTGTGTGTGGCTCCAGTGTCGAGCATGGCAATACATCGCTGTTCTTCCACTAATCCCCTAAACCTGAATGAGTCATCCCGTACACTAGCAGATAATACCAACGGGGATAAGTTGGCATCGGGCCCAAACTCCATAGAGGCATTCCCGGCCTCTGCATGTTCTGAAACAACCTGCTGGTCTGAATCATCAGACTCATCATCATCATAGTAAACCCACATGGCACGGTTGGCTCTGCCCTTCGGTCTCAAAGGACAATCGTGCTCCTTGCTGTAGGGTGCTTTGCACCAATAACAAAGTTGTTTCTTCCTGCATTCCTCCCGAGTTGCATCATCAATTCTTGCAACTGGTTTCCTTTTAGGCTCTGCAACTGGTGTATGGCTCTCCTCAATAGGCAAGTTATTTGTTTTAGGCGGAAATTGTTTCTTCGGAGCAGCAAGCTCCATACTCCCTGCCTTCCGCATCGCCTCCTGAAGTGTAGTCGGATCAAACGCCTTGACCCAACCTCTCATGGGTTCTGTCAAACCCTCAACAAATAATATAATGAGTCTCCGCTCTGAAATGCCAGTCACCATAACTGCAACTCTCTGAAACCCACCTATGTATGCATCCAAACTGCCTGTCTGTCTGAGCTGAGCCAACTCTCTGAAATATCATTCTGGATCCTTCTTGTCAAATCTCTCTATCAGTCTGCTAGTGAACTCCTGATAGGTATTAACCGCATGATGGCCTAACGTATACATGCCGTGGTGCCACCAATCATGCGCTACTCCGTCCAGATGTAAAGTGGCAAATTTAATTGCCTCATCCTCCTGCATAGGCCTAAGTGACAAGTAATTGTCCAATTTCTGGACCCAAGACCTAGCTGATGTCTTCTCTGACCCATCAAAATATGGCAGCGTAATCTTGCTCACCGCATACTGCAAGTCTCTATTCACTTGTGGCTGCTGCTGCTGATGCTGTGGGGGTCTACGATCAAATCTACCTCCTCCTCTGGGTTTATAGACATCTATAAACTCATGAAATGTAAGTGCCTGTCGGATCTCAGGCGCTAAAGACATGTACCATGGAAATCCTCACAGTCCGCCACCGACATGCCACTGGTGGTCAAACTCCGACAGAGGGTGATGCCTCACTCGAGTCCGAGGTGGAGTCTCCCCTAGGTAAGAAAGTAGGCTGTCCTCGCCTACGCTCCCTCGAGATCAAAGATATCGGGTTTAGGAACTGGAGCAGCTAATGGTCGATCAACGCGCCCCGCCACCGGCTCCACCGGTCGTAGTGTGGCTGTGCCATTAATCGCCTAATGGTACCCATCACCGGTATACAATACATCTATTATATTATCGCGGTTCTCTTCGAATTCCTCATCGGCGGATATCACTCCCCAGATGTCTTCCCTAGACCCTCGCAGTCTCGAGGAAGGCTCACGGTTCCGCCATTAGGTTGCTACATCAAGCACCGCTGCCTCGAAATGGATCTGAAAACCAAGCACACCGATATTGTTCCGACCTTCCGAATCGGCGGACTCGGGTCTAATCTTCGCCTTTTGCCTCGTACTAATACCTCCGTATATCAATAATATCCCGTTCATAAAGGCAAATTCTAGAAATGCATCAGATTCTCAAAAGCATCGAAAAGCATAGGATGGCGTGAGATTCCGGTGGTTTCCATACTTCACCATTTAACCCTCGGTGGTTCTCTCCATTCAACTCATTGTTTTGTATTGTGTTTTGCAAATTTCGAATTTTTGTGTTTTGAGGTTTTATAGTAAATAAATAAAAATTCATGCATTTCTCTGCAAATGTCAATAAATTCATAAAAACAAAATAGCATCCGGTGCTTTGAAAATGCTCAGAAAGATAGCGACCAATTATTTCATTTGCATACTTACAAATGGTAAATACAATATATGAAAGGAAAATGAATTTATTAAATCAAAATCTGATTTTTCTTCTTTTAACATGTGGCATATTAAAGAAGCTGTACGGCTAGAAATAAGAAGGTTTTCCAGCTCACAAAGACATAAAGAAAAACAACCATAAACACGTAAAGAACCTGATCATCATTATTCGCAGCAAATGGTACTCAGCTGATAATAAATGGCTGTGAGGAGCACAAATTCGTACACATAACAAGCAGCTAAAAACAGCAGATGATAATCTTTAATATTCTTCAATGAAACCCTTCAATACTTGCAAATATCTTCAGTCTTTATGCTCAAATACTGTACCAAACACTATTCCCGTGCACTGTAGCATTTCACTATTCACGGATTACTGTAGCGCGGCACTGTAGCGAAGCACTGTAGCGCGGTACTGTAGCGTTACTGTTCACGTTACTGTAGCAGCAGATCGATAACTTTGATTTTCTCTTCTCCAATGATGTTTATTTCAACAAACTAAATCTGCTCTTCAAACCCTTGATGATTCTCCTTCAATAAGCACAAATTCGACTTCTGTATGAAGCCAACTAGATGAGCAATCTTAAGCTGATCTTTCACAACTTCAGAAAGCTAGACTAAGAAGAGGTATCGTTCTCCAAAGCCTGGAATGACTGAAATCTGCAGAAACCCTTGTTTCTCCAACTCCAGTAGTTCTCAGAGAGAAAAGACAAATTAGAATAACATTTTCATAATGGTTCGATTTGTCTTGACTGCAAAATATATACTCTCTTCAATAAAATTCGACCCAATGCTCTTTTAATTAATCATTTAAATTAAATGATTAAATTCGTCTTTTAAGACTTAGGAGAAATCAATTTAATAATTGGCACTTATTTTAATGAATAATACATATTCATTAAATCAAAAATTAATACTTTATTATAAAGTATAATAAATACTTTATAACAGGCCAAATTAATTAAATAATTTAATATTTCAATAAAGTGACTTTAACATAAAGTCAAATTATTAAATATTTAATAACTCATTAAATACTCCTTATTTCTCCGTCAAATCAACCAACTACTGAACTGGGTCGAATCTGAGCTGAATAACTGCGCCAGGTGCCTTGCCCGAAATAGCAGCTTCCGCCTGACCTAACTTTCTAAAAATAGAAAGTTCCTGAAAAAGCTCCTTGGAAGATTCTGCGAAGGCCCAACCTGCCACAACTGCGAAACTGGAGCTACCAAACACTGAGTAACTGCCTCCGATGATCCTCTGCACACCCTGTCAGCCTACGAGGATCGAAATTATAGGCTAACTCCTCGACAAACAGTGTCAGCTAAAACGGGGACATGACATGGTTGTTCAACCCACATGACTGGTGACAATTGCAAATTTCTCTTTCTAAAGAAAGTGAATGAATGGTGAAATTTGGGGACAATGCTATGGCAAGCATAAAAGGTAAAGGTATACTTAGTGTAGATAATGGAAGAACTAAAACTAAGGATGTCTTGTATGTTGAAGGATTGAAGCATAATCTCCTAAGTGCGAGTCAGTTGTGTGACCAAGGGCACACCATGTTTCATTTTAGAGGATGTAAAATCATGAAAGATGGAAAATTGATAGTCGATACTTATAGAACAAATGGTAATCTATACATTCTCAATGAAGTCAAAAGTGAAAAATGTTATATGAGGCAAGAAGATGAGAGTTGGTTGTGGCACAAAAGGATGGGACACTTGAATTTTGATAACATTATGAAGATCAGCAAAAAGCAAGCCATAAGAGACATGCTAAACTTAGCAATGCCTTTGAATATCATTTGCAAACAGTTTCAATATGGCAAACAAACAAGGACAAGCTTTAATTTTAAGGAGTATTCTACATCAAAACCTTTGGAACTTGTTCACACTGATTTGTGTGGGCCAACAAGAACGAAAAGCTTGCAAGGTGAGAGTTAGTTTATGTTGTTGATTGATGATTATTCCAGAATGACTTGGGTAGCTTTTCTTAAAGAAAAATCTAAAGCAATTGAGAAGTTTGAGGCATTCAAAGCCTTAGTAGAGAATGTAATAGGGTTGAAGATCAAATATCTTAGATGTGACAAAGGAGGAGAATTTACGTTAAATGAATTTGAAGAATACTATGAAAGGCATGGGATAAAGAGACAATATTCAGCTGCAAGAACTCCACAACAAAATGGAGTAGTTGAGAGAATGTTTAGGACATTTCAATGAATGGCAAGAGCTATGCTAAATGAGTCCAAGATATTTAATGCTTTTTGGAAAGAAGTGGTTCATACAATTATCTATATTTCAAATTGAGTATAAATTGCTGTGAATAACAAAACTCCATATGAACTTTGGAAGGGAAGGCCTGCATTAGTAAAATACTTCAAGGTGTTTAGAAGCAAATGCTATATAAGAAGAGATAAGAAAGATTTGGGAAAATTCGATTCCAAAAGTGATGATGGTATCTTCCTTGGATATTCCACAAGGAGCAAAGCTTGTAAATGCTATAACAAGAGATTGTGCAAAGTTGCTGAAAGTTGTGTTACACGGGGATGCGTCCACACCCTTGAACCCTACGTCCCTATCCCCTATGCTATTTCGGGGACAAGGGGATGTTAGGGGACATCCCGCTCCCCCCCAATTTTGAGAACTCAAGAAACATTTCAAAACACGTCCCCTTTTCAAAAACAGCTGCAAAATTAAGGGGACGCCTAATCATCCTCGAGACAGTTGGGGACACCTCAGACGTCCCTCGACCGTCTCGAGGATGGCTAGGCGTCCCTTGCGGCGTCCAAGGCATGAAACAACAAAACACTAAAAAAACATTTATGTTTTTTAACTTTTCATTGGGCAAAAAAGAGGTATGGGGGTCCCACAAACAATGCCACGCCCCATATACAACTAAAATTGCAAATCATTCATTCATTGTCAAATAGCAAGCAGTAAGCCGTCATTTGCAAAGTTAAACAACAAGTGTGCCTAGGCGTTGGAATTTTTTGTATGCTCAAGCTCAATGTTGCAGGGACAGAGGAGGTTTTGCTTGTTCAAGGTGCAAATTTGAAGCTTGATCAATAGTAGTCTGAAGGTATGCAATCTGCTCCTTTTTGTTTTAGTTTTTTAGCTTGTTTCAGTTAGATAGGGTTTGTAATTTTGTAAGTTTTAACTAGTTTTTATTTTAAACTTTAAAAAATGTTTTGGTTTCAGATTTTCAGCTTGTTATCTCAAACACTACAAAATGAGCACCAACAATAATGACAGTGATAACATGAATAAGGGCAATGAAGAAAATGAACTTGAGCTAAACAAAACATTAATGGAGTTAGATCCTTTTCTCATTCTAAAAATCCAAACTCAGCTTCTATTGGAACTCCAAAACACTGTTTTGCATGCCCTACACCATCTCTTCAAAAATTTGCAAAAGGCCCTTTCAACCCCAAAAAACCATTGCTTCAATTTCCCACCAATTTAATTGTCGATAAGAGTAAAAATGCAAGAGGCAACAAGCATTGGCTATGTCATATTTGCAATACTGATTACCATGGGAGCTATACTACGGTTAGAAACCATCTATTGGGTGAGAGTGGACATGGGGTTAGAGTTTGTGAAGATATAATATTGGAGTAGTAGGTTTTAATGGAAAATTGGTTGGAGTGAGTGAGGACAAAATCATTGGTACTACTCACAATAAGAAACGAGCATCTATTGATTTGCATGACTATTCCAATGTATCAGTTGGAGAGAGTTGTGAAAGAGAGAAGATTTATGAGAATGATGACTTGTTCAATGACTGATTATTTCTGAGGATATCTTCTAAATATTTAGTATTGGTGCATATCTATGTATATTGCCGAGTTGACTTAATTCATTGGTCAAAAAGATTCCCGTTCCAATTCCGTGGTTTGTTGCTTGTGTGGGTATTATCAAATTTTCTTAGTGCATATCCTACCTGTTCTATCGTTAGGATATATACAAAGGCAACCCAATGATTGATTATTCCCAGCGGCTAAGACATGTGATCTCTTATCGGTTATACCATATAACTCTTTGGCGTTTAATATTATCCTTGGTGTGATTGAAAGGAAATATTGGCTATAAATTCATAAGTCAAAATCGATGGTCAGAGCTATTACTCTTGCTTCAAATTTGTAATCAACGGCATACAAAGGTAAACATCATCGGGCCTCATATGTAGCGATTATTATATCAAGCTGCCTAAGTCGTAGTGGTTAGGTCCGTCGCCATTAGGGTTCATCGATTGGTGAAAACATATGGGATACAATAAGCTATAGCCAGAAGAAGAAAATAATATGTTGAAGTTTTATATGTCAAATTACCTCTATACAAGTTGGCTGGTGCAAGAGCACGCGCACGGACAGGTGATCAGCACCACCCAAAAATATTGCTGGTTTGATTTTCTTCAAATTTTGGTTTGTTTTGTTTGGTTTTCCTCTCTTCAAACAGTGCCTAAACCTCTTAAATTTGATGCTTTAACGAGATATGGAAGAAATGTTGTCTCATGAAATGTTAAGCAAATGTAATTGGCTGGTGTAAGATCAATCTATTTGATCTTTAC
>VDFB02338319.1:0-13342 GCA_007258455.2 Sequoia sempervirens | reverse complement strand
TGAAAAAAATTATAGATTCTGATTTATCCCAATGAATTCTACTGTGTCCTTCTCTCTATATTGCCTAGGCTTGGACTAATAGCTTTCAGGCTTGGCACAGTCAAATATGTATACTTGATTTCTATCTAATATAATGAGGTTCTTTTTTTTAAATCAATTATAAAAAATAGTACAAAAAATTACAATTTAACATTAACAATGAATAAATAGTACACACACACACATATATATATATATATATATATATATAAACTATATATTTACTATTAGTAATATACTCTATGAAGACTCCCATGCAGCACATTTGCGCTCAGGTGATGGCACTTTTCTAGAGGCTACCATTGTTCAAAATGTTGTTGCTCCTGGTCAGGTTAAGGGTGGTGCTCCCAATTGTGGGGACAAGCTCATAGTTCTAGAACTCGCCCTGACTCAGGGGGTCCCGATCAAGTGACACTTGCCGAGTCCAGGGGGCTTGGACTCGAACTCAATCGAGTCCGGACGAGTTCAAGCTATTTCCTTCAGCAATTTGTGTTTATACTTAATACTTATGTGATCGATGTATACTTGTGTATGTGATCAAATGAACTTCTATTTGATGATGTTATTGTGTCTTTAAGGTTTATTTAATAAAGAGTGCATGAAACAAGTTTTAAATTAAATCCTTAAAAATCTCTAAATTTCTTGGGTTTTTCAATTTGTCGAGTTTGTGTCGAATCTGGGCGTCAAGTGTCGAGTCCCAAGTTGAGTCACCCTGGCCGAGTCCAAGTCTTAGAACTTTGGACAAGCTTGATAAGGACTCTAAAGGTGAACTCCTTAAATGGATGCAAATCAAGTTGTAGGAAAGCTGCCTCCTTTGTTAAAAAAGCAAATCAAGTTCGAGAAGCATTTTTTGACTCAGATGATGATGTGGATAGCTGGGAAGAATTCCTTAAAACCACTCTCATTGGTATGTTTAATGGTTTTTAAACAACTTTGAAGAGCTTGCATGAGTGGTGCTCAACAACTTGAAAATCTTTGGTTAAGGAGAGAATTGATATCCTAACATGTGCTAAGGGTTCACCATTTTATGTGAAATGGAGGAAGATAAGAATGGGATTCTTAGCTCAAGGCCATCGATCTGGGATGGTTTCTTTCTGTGCTTGAAACCCAAGTATCCCTCTTTCTATCCTCTACATGATTTTTTCTCCTTGATTCCTGTTTGGTTGCATCTTACATATCTACCTCTGCAATTTTGGTGTGAATATTGTCTAAGAATTGGAAACTCTTTAGGAAATTTTTTAATGCAATCTTCAAAAACCTCTATTGTACTCCTGCACTACCTTTGCTCAGATTTTTATGGAGATGCATCTAGGAAAAGGGCTGCCAAAAGCCATCACTCTAAAAAAGAATGGAAGAGCTTGGATACAAAGATTGGACTATGCAAATATTCTATTTAGGCATTATAGCTGTTTTTAACTTTTAAGTATGGACATTTTTCTTCTCGTTGCACTAAGAGAAGTAAATTATCTTCTAAAGGCTCTATAAGGAAGTTTCCCTCAAAAGCCACATGGACACAGGGGGCTCATCCCCATCACAGATTCTGATTTTGTCTAATTCGACTCAGCAATCCAAGTTAAACTCAGCTGATCAATTAAGGGAATCGAAGATTTTGGAGGCAATCCTCTCATCGAAGGCTTCTCCTCCTCTCATAGTTCTTGATTTAGTCAAGACTGAAGATAATGTAGGAGCATCTAAGGTGTACAAGCATTTACACATTCCTTTCAATTTTCACGTGACCCCAATCACAGCATTCATGTTTCCTATCTCAATGAGCTTAACTGTACCAATACTAAACTATTCATTTTATAACTATAACTCATTTTGAACGATGCACCTAGTATTTGAAATTTGCGCCAATCTCTAACATTGCCTACTTCATTATGGGTCCTAAGAGGGATCATTTATGGAATCGTATTGGATTTGGAGACTCCTAGCTTGAGGTAACTCAAAGATGGTGATTCTACATGTTACCAGTGAACATAAGAGCTACCAAAGGTGATACTCTCATTCCCAAGGCTGGCTGATGATCAAATTTTGGGGCCATTGATCCTCATCACACTCACTCATGATGGTGTGCCATGCTTCCAGCCAACGCACATCATTTCTACATCTTCAATATAAACAGAAGTTCAATTCCATTTGAGGACAATCAGCTCATAATAGCTGGAGAGAAAATTAGATTAGGATACTGAAATCTATAAGTCTAATCAAAAGGTTGATGCCTAGCATATATCAAGTTCTTGAAATTATTCTGTTGTCAATCAATAAAGTTCGGTCCTTGAGTGGCTTTATACAGTTCTGTAGTGAATATTTGATTGAGTGTTTGTTAGCTGCTTGGTTAGATAGTTCTCAATTGGACTCTGCAACCATCTTCTCTGTCAAGGGAGGTGTTGATAGATGTAATAGTTTCTTCCACCACTCTTAGGGGAGTTGAACAAGCTTTACCTATCATTAAGAATGCAATTCTTTCCTTTCAAATGATCCTTTGTTGGAGTATGCAGATGCCACGTTGGACATGAATTCAAAAACATGGACCATGGTCCAAAAAAGTCTTCCTCTAAGAAAGCTGCAATCCCAAGCAAGATGGCTCTTCTATCCCAAGTTAAGAAGGGATGACAAGGATCTTGTTCTACTTGATAGCTTTGCTATATATGTGAATTATTGTTGGATTTGAATGATAAGTTGGTTGGTTAGATTCTAAAACTCTTGCCCTTGTTTTGACAACATCCCTTGTATGGAAACAATGTACTCTTTTTTTAATATCACTTTAATGGAAGAGGGACCCACTTACCTTGCTTATCTATCAAATATATATTACCTAAGTTGTTAGTTTGGGTTCAGATCACAGTTCAAGTTCAAAGTCTAGGGCACAATATAACTGGGTACATTCATACAATATATATTATGTTAAAAAAATATTCATAATAATTAATATGTAATGTCCCCTTTTTTGGATGATATCGTTTATGTTTGGATTAGCCTATTATTGGCCCTTGTAGGCTAAGACTGACGGCTAAAGGGTGCCAGTTGGCAGTGTTGGTGTACGTTTTATCATCCACCGAACACACAGAATAAAATGTCCAAAGACACTCTATCCTCTCTTGAACAAAGTCACCACGTATGCTAAGATTGCGAGAAGATCATATGGCGACTCCAAGGTTTCTTTCGTCAGGTCATGACATGTGGATAAGCTCAATGGGCGTTGTGATTTGCTGGCAATACACAAAGGAACTTACATTAAAGAATTCTTCACAAGTTTGGGACTTAAACGGATTTATCATTAAAAGCTTCTTCGATTGGGACTTTTAGTTTGGATCTCAAAAAAAAAGGCAAAAAGATAAGGGTTTAGAGGATCTATTCTACGCCTAGGAATTCAAGAGACAGTAAAGATCGAGTGAAAGGAATAACCACGCTTTGTTTCGCCTCCCTGGGACAACTATGCAAAGTGGGTGCAATCTTCAAAGGGTGTGATTATAATTTTCAAGCCTCGAATGAGACCAAAGTTAAGCATCCACAATAACAAGCTCAGGCTAACTTTACGCATCGAATGAAAGTCATCCATCCGAAGAAAGTATGAGCAATATTTCACCATTTAATCTATACGATCAATCTCGCATTCACTTAACCAACATTCAAAGCAAATTCTACATAATTGTAACCTAATTCTAATCTATGGTAGAAGAAGTTATGCAACCTTGCTCACTACTTGACAATAAAAGTGGTTCAAAGCAAATCATGCATAAGAGCTTTTATTATCGAAAAGTCTTAATGCAACAATTTCATACACTGTCTCCACACAAATGAAAGTGAGAGATCACAAGTTTAAATAGAGTTTTCAAAATCACATGAAAGGCCAAGATAAAAACAACATCAACGGCCAAGATTAATACAACTCAACCCTAATTAGGGTTTCCCAAAATAACATCAGTTAACAACCAGTAAACAAGCAATAACAAGCAGTGAAGTGGCAGTTGGAGCTATCTTCAAGGGGAAGGTGTCTCTATCTTCTTGGGCAGCATTGTGCTCAATGAATCTGGACACAATTGTGACGACTTCCTCCATCGTGACTGGCGGCAGCATGCTTATCCTGAATTCAAGCCCGTCCAAATCCTCAGCACATTTGGCAAAGGTGTTCTCCCAATCCGCCTCCTATCTCACAAAATCATCTCGGATGGACAAGAGGTTTGCCACTTTTGTGAAATCCTACCTCAGAATTGGTCCAATAGTAGAGAAGAAAACTTCCTGAACCTTATGCTTTAACCTTTCCAGCTGCATGTCGTTTTCCCTGACAATCTCTTTGTCAAACACATCTACAGCTATCATATAAATCTTCTCCCGGATTTCTTTAACTTGCTCCTCAACTCTGAGCCCATCTACCTTTGCCTTCTCGAGAATCTCTCTCCGTATTGTCACTGCCCAAAACCAATGGTGAAAATCATAAGCCGCTCCCACAGCAATCACCTTTCCCTCAACCAACTCTTCCTTTGGAACGCTCTTCAATACTTTGAGGCATGGAATGAGCCTCTCGTGAATATCTGGGAGGTTGTTCCAAGTTTCCGCCATGTCAACCAATGTGGAAAGGAAAGAAGAAGTATGTCTGTAGGCGAGCGTCAATCTCTCCATGAACGAGGCTGCTTCCGTGCCCTTGCTTGCCATCCATTCCTGGGCCTCCTTAGCCGTGACCATACCTTCTTCCACACCCTTGGCCATCTCCTGCAAAGAATTGAGAAGAGGAGGAGCTACTGCATCACCCTAATTGAGTGGTTGGGTTAGATGTCGTATATACTCCTTCAGGCGCTTGACCTCCCTTTTGTACTCTTTCTTTTTCGCCACTTCCTTTTCCAATCTCACCTTGATAGTTGAGACGGAATTGTCCAGTTCTTCCACTTCCTGGCCTTTTGTTGTTGTGCCAAGGTCTATAGTGGTTATGGCGTATTCCTAGGGGGTGATCTCATCTTGTGCTTTATCCACTATTGGTACTGCGATATGTATGGAACGGCCGCCGGCTTTGTCCCTCTGAATGGTGGAAAATTTCTTGGAAGGTTTCTTAGTAGCAACCTGTTCCAACCTTGCCAAGAAATCCGCAGTATCATCTTCTTCTTGGACATCTACTGGTGCTTGAATTTTCATCCTCTCCTTCAGCCAATCCGGAATGGTAGGCTGCTCGATACTATCCTCCTCCTAAGCATTCCCTTCATTTGGAATATCCAAGACTCCTCTTAGGGCAGAAATCATTCCCTCTTCGAAGTCACCATTTTGGACTTCCATTTCATTATTCGAACCCAGTATTTTTGTGCCCGTAGGAGATGAGGGCTCATCGTCATCTAACTGGATCGGTTCATTGTCCTTTCCCTAAACTGCAGAAGGTCTCATCATCTCGGCCAAGGATTCATCTACGGTAGCCGCCAACTCATCAATATTTCTAGACGTCGCGAAACGAGATGACTCCATCTTCTGTCGCTTTAGAGCAGGTTCTATGCTTGCAACTACTTCTTTCCTCTTCTCGCCAATCTCAACTAAATCATCATGATGGGATGCACCGGCATTGGAGGAGTATGACTCTGTCTCGCTCAATAAATCATACATGAGCGTCACTCTTTTCTGCCTCAACTCCTGGACCTGATGGTCGACCCACCATTGAGAGTACTTAATCACTGGTCTCATCAATGTTGCCAAATCTGAATGCTCAGTCTTTGACCACTTCACAGAAGGAAGAGGTCGGCTCTCCTTGAAGCACGGCTAGACATAATTTACATCGTCCTGCAATTGATCAGGCACCCGACAAAGTTCGATTGCCCTCATAAAGTCCACTAGCATTCTAGACCATAATCTTCTCCTGACTTCATACTCATTAGCGGTGTTCGCCCAGAAGTCCTCCAATTCCACTTTGTATTTGTATCTCCTCCCATCCATGGTCTGAATATGATGGTGCGGGTCAAAATTGGCCCTGGACTTATAGGCTATGAATGGGTACCACTGGATTTCTAGCCTGGCGCTCTCAGCTGCTTGCGCTAACGAATAGGACTCTAACATATTCCCAATAAAGATTGGGAAAGTAACAGCCACCTTCTTACTTGGCCTCTGGATGTTCTGGTATTCTTCCAACTACCTCAGGACTTCAAGCAAAATCATCCGATTTGTTGGATAAATAGGTAGCTTGTAAGGATTTCCAGTGAATCCCTGGATCCTAACATATGTAAATTTTGGAAACTGGATAAACCAGGATCCATACCTACTGATCAAACTCTTTGCTTCGTGACTCAGCCTCTGATGCGTTCCTCCTTGAAGTGTTCTTGTGATATACATTAGGAAAGCATCGTGCACCCACCTGAAATGAGATTTCTCCCTTAGCTGAAGTTGCGGGTAGCAATCATAAGGCTTGAGTTCATTTTCTCCATTGCCAACTTTGCCTTTGCAAATCAGTCCTGAGTATTTATATGTTCTAGCCAATAAATATACAATGTACGAGCTCATGTGAAAAGACTTGGTCTTTTCCAAATTGGTCAGCTGCTCGTGAAGATTGTCGCTTATCATTCGAGACCAGTTGAACATCTTCACGCCAAAAGTGATTTCATCTATAAAATAATACATCCATGTCTCAAAGTACACGCCTTGTGGATTGTCAGCTATCCTGTTCAACATCAAAATGATATCCTCATAGTCCTCTTTAAAATTTGTCCAGCGTGGCTTCTTAGGCATCTTCTTTGTGGATGGTCTAGGCTTCTCTAGCCATGCCTTATTAACATTTGTGGCGCACAATCCAGACTAGCTGTCATACAATCTCTTGGCGTCCTCCTTGGTTTTGTAGACAGTACGGGAATGTGCTGGGATGCCAAATGCCTCTTGTATTGCTATTTCGCCTAGGTGAGCCAGAACCCTTCCGTCAGGTGCAACAATTTGTCTTTCCTGAGCATTGTAATGGATGGCACATTCTACCATCAACTCGGCACAGTCTATTGCAGGCGGGAATCCGGCTGCTTGAAAAATTCCATTCCTCACCATCCGTCTGGCAATCGGTGTCGGTAGTCCAGCATGTCCATACACTCTTTTCTTGAACTCCGCGAAGTCTACATGTCCCAGATCAATGTCTGCAACATTTTTCCATTTTGAATTCATTTTTGACTCTCGCTGTACCCCTTTACTGGCGAACTTCATTGGCACCTTCTTCGATAATTCTCCCACCGTGGTCATTAACCTCAGAAAAAAAAACTTTTGGCTACGAATCAGATTCAAACTTCAAGAATCTAATCAAAATCAAATGACAAAGTGTGCCAATCTTGCTGAGAAATTCGACTTTCAGCCAAGAAATTCTTCACTTCTTCGAAAAAATTACTTTTTCAGCATAAAATTATTCCTTCCTCTGAGAAAATCGATCTTGCCTGCAGAAGAATTGATCGTGTCTCAACTTTCTTACAATTTCGAGAGATTAACTTCTCTTCAGCTATGTTTGTGAAAGTTGAGTTGCTGAAACTCATTATAATGCTGAAGAATTCTATTTGTTTTAGCAACTGCATCTTTTTCTCTTGATTTTTTATTTGTTTTCTCTTTTTCAAACAAGCAAGTTTCCATTCTTTTTTGAAAAAACTCCATGGCAAGCTTATCCAGGCAAATCTCTTTGATTTTCCAAAAATTCGATTTTTTGCTAGATGTTTATCTTTGATTTTCGAAATTTTGAAAATAACATTAAATGTCAATTAAATTCGAATTTTCCAGTTTTTAATTCATGGTAATTTAATTTTGCCCATGGATTTTCTCTTTAATCCGGTAATTTATTTTCTTAAATTACATCTCTGGTAATTTTTTATTTGTCAGGCATTTTATATTTCGTATTGGAAATAAATTATTAAAATGTTAAAATATTTAATTTATTTCCAACCCGTTCATTTTTTGACCCATGGCTATTTTAATTTTTCTCTTTTTTTCTTTGGCTAAATGTTTATTTTCCAAATTTATTTCAATTTTCGTCAAGCCAAGTTGAAATTTTAGCCATCTCGTCAATAAATGTTACGCCAAATCCTCATTTTCTTCTGCCATGGCGGACTTCAAATTGTGTCGGGCACATTTTCTCATGCCGAAATCAATTTTTCTCTAGCTTGGACAATTTTCTCTAGGCACTTAGCCAACTTCATCAATTTTTGTCCTAGGCATCATACTTAGGCGAATTATCAATCTTTTATTTTTTTCTTGTGCTAGGTGGACTTCAACAAGTTCTTCCATCTTCCATCAAGGCATGGCGAACTTTCTATCCTCCTTGACATTTGCCTTTATTCTCATACTTAGCCAAAATTCGCAATTTCTTGTCATGTCCCCTTCAGTTATCTCGAGCAGGATTAATACAATACTCTCTCGACCCTCGTGGTGATAGGTTGGATAGGGTCATGTTGGAGCTTAATTTCGGCCAGTTAGCGATATTTGATCAGTTGGCTTTTCGTTCGGGCTCATTGGGACACTTCCTTTGAGTTACTATTTTGTGATATCTAGCACTCGTGAGGACCCACGCTTATTTTAGCGGTATGGATGGATCGCGTCTTGAGAATCACTTCATTGTTCATCGACTTGATGACTGACATGGTGAATATTGAGAGAGATATTAATATTTAATTGATTTAATTAAATATTAATTGTGGAAGCGTTATAATATAAAGTTATAATATTTAATTATAACTTAAGTGATTTCAGTGAAGGGGTCGCCCATCATGGAAAAGGGGCCATTTGACGATTATATTTTATAATCAAAAATTACATCTGAGACTATTGAAATATTAAAAGAATAAGAAGTCGAATTATTAAATGATCCCTATTATTGTGGAATTCGCACTTCTCAAGAATATATGGTATTTGCATTGGAAATCGAGCCATTATGTCATTTGTGAATTGAAAATTGATCAAGTCTTGAGCAGAGCACAGAAGCCTAGGGTTTCAGTCTCGAAGCATTGGGGAACGAGCCATCTCCAGTGAAAGCAGTTCAGAGGGCGTGAGATATCACCTGATTTATTGCCAGGCAGAGGGATTTCTTCATTCAGAAGAAATTACAGTGCATCATAGATCAGTCATCTTCAGAGGTTTCAGAGTAATCATCTTCCAGCAGGGATTCATCTATCCAGGCGCCTATTTCTTTGAGATCTAGCAATCCAAGGAAAGGCCGTACATTTTATTTATTGCTTGCTGCTGTTACAAGGCCGTACAAATCTGTACCTGGCCGTACCATTCAATAAGAGCCGTACTTCTTTGCATAGGAGAAATCGCCTTCCATCTTGGCCATCTGACTTCAACCCAGTTGGCGCATGCATCTCAGGAACAATCTTTTGGCATCTGTCTGAGGGACAAGGGCATATTTATTGCAGCTGTACCAGTTTCAGTCATCTTCAGCTAGCTGCAAATCAGGTTCTTTAAAATAATATCTATCAGATCTTGCCTGTATTTTCAGAGATTTTTATTGTAATTGTTATGGCAAAAATAATGGAATAAGTAGTTATCGATATATGAGCCAATTGGTATTAGATCTGAGCTCTTTGAATTTATATGCAATTTTATATCAATTTATTTCCAAAATCGCAATTTCCTTATTTCATGCAAAAAACCCAAAAACGTCAAAAAAACCAAAACTTTAAAACAAACAAAATAAGCAAATTCAGAGACGTGGGGAACAGGCTTCTACATTTCTCAAGCTTCTAAAGCATCAAGTACTTAGCCAAAATTCGCATTTTCCCTCTTCTTAGGCCTCCATACTTAGACAAATTTCGAATTTTCCTTCCAAGGCATCAAACACTTAGCCAAAATTTTCAATTTTCCCTTTTCTTATGCTAGGCGAACTTCACAAATGTCTCGCCAACGCTTGGGTGGACTTTGGAGAAGGCTTGACATGTTTTATCTAAGGTTGGGCGGACTTCAAGAGGTCCCTGTCGTGTCCCTCAAATTAAGGGTCGACTTCCAAAACTTCATGCCATCTTCTCACTAAGGCTTGGGCGAACTTCCTTGCTCTCATGCCACGTCCCTCAAATTAAGGGCCGACTTCCTTAATGGCTTTCCATTCCCCTCTTGATGGCGAACTTTTCCTCTTCACCTTCCCTCCTTTCTAGGGCGGACTTTGTTAATGGCTAGACATTCTCCATGGCAAGGGCGAATTTCTCCAGACTTAGGCAAATTTACCTCATGATTCCACGCCTTTGGGTTGATTTTTTAGTGATTTTTGCATGCTTTTTGACTGATTTTTCCATGCTTTTTGGTTGATTTTCTCAGATTTTCCCTTGCTTTTCCATGCTTTTTCTAATTTTTGCTTTATTTTTGCTTATTTTTCAATTATTTTTTTCAATTATTTGGTTATTTTTGGTTCTAAAGATGGAAACGTTGACCCATTGACCAAGGTTGACTTTCTAAAAATAGAAAAAGCAAAATCCCTAAAAAAATAGGGAACCCCATTTGGTCCAAAAATGCCAAAAATGAAAAAGCGAAAAAGCAAAAAAAGCAGATTCCCTAAAAAGTAAGAAGTGTCAAAATTGGCCCAAAGCACAGGCGATCCTCGCCTCCCGGACTTTCTAAGCCCTTCCATGACGTTTAGGCACTGATTCAAGCATGGATTCTCAACTTGGCTTGGATGACTCTCAGAAGACTGACTTGAAACTCTCAAAGAAGTGACCTCATGAAACCATTGCGCAAAAGCAAAACCCTAAAAACTAGCAAACTACTGAGGGTCCCCATCTGCAATGGGGCGATGTGTGAAAAGGTCACAAGCAGCAGTGCAGAGGCTTATTTCCATTCTGAAGGTCGGAAGTGTTCAAGATTGCTCTTCGTTTGGTTCGGTTTGGCACACTTACTATTTATAGTAAGTCATCATTTCAGGAAAGTCATGGTTTCTATTTATAGCAGGGCACTTGGACAGGCTATGATTGCAGTGTCGATCCCTTGCACAACTAGTTTGATCAGATAATGAGGGATTTACTATTTATAGTAAATTAATGATTGTTAGAGAGGGACCCTTACTATTTTTAGTAAGGCAGTTGGATGCATAGTGGGAACAATGGTTGACCTCCGGGTTCAGACGAGACAAAGAGATAATGAGTAATTAATGAGATATTAAAATTATAATGGCATTTAATTGCTAATGATTATATTATAAAGTTATTATTTAACTTTATAAAATGTCATTAAGAGTGGGGCCATTATAGCATTAAATGACTTTATGATATGTTGGCATAAGGGGGTGGTGTTAAAATGTATTTAAGACATTTTCATAAAGTGACTTTATAAATTGACAATATAAAGTCACTTTAATTCATAAAGCTCTCCAGCTTGTTCGAGAAACTACTTCATAAAGAGGAATTAAAAAGTAAAGAATGTTTTATCCCACATTGCAAAAAGTACAAGCATTCACCGACTTAAGAAGCTATATAAGCAAGGCTATCCTTTCATTTGAGATGTGTTATGAGAATATGATATTGAAGCTATTTCTCCAGGGTTGCTGGAAATCAGTGACTGAGTTGTTCTGAGGACGAAACACCTTAGAACCAAGAAGGTTTGGACGGAAACCCATTCCTTCAAGATTGGTGGATTCAAACGGAGTTCACATCTGAATTTATTGGTGAGTTTTGAAATCAATGAACAGTAGTCGTGAACAGTATTTCAGCTACAGTGATCGTGAACAGTACCCGCGTGAACAGTAATTCGCTACAGTGGCATGTCTAAAATCTGAATGTGGGTTGTGTTAGAGGACTTTGGACAAGGTGTCTGAGATGTATGAGGCTGGATGTACCAATTCTCAAGGGAATCGATTGCAAAGGAGGTGTCTATAGCTGCTGTTCGGGCATTTCGGGAACTCCTGTAACTGCTGCAATCACTTCCAGACTGGGTCAATATTATACTAGGTCTGAGTCTATATTATATTGCATCTTCAACCTTCCTTACACTCAGAATTTATTAATGTTGAGGACTGTTACTGCTGGTAATCAGGAAACCAGTGTGATATGGACTGCTGTGTGTAATCAGAATTTGTTACCCTTATAAGACAATCATAGAGTCTGAAATAAGTATGTAATAAGATGATACCAGTGTCAATACTGCCCAGAATTAAGCATGGTGGACTGTCAAACAATGTGAAGCATCCCTGTTAGTCTTATACACTTTCCCTTGAATATTATTATATCTAACATAAATGTTTGAGTTGTTACAGTCCTGTTAGGATGTTTTTGAGCAGCCTGTGTGGTGAAATCAGTTCTATATTGTACTCAGAGAGTATATCCAAATCTGCTGTTTCAATTTGTCTTGTAATGGCTGTGTAATGGCTATGCTAGTGTAATGTGCCTAGAGCAGAGATCTTAGCATTTAAATGCTGTTACAGATCCTACACAACAAGTACAATATTTAAATATAATTTTGTTCATTGGAAAGAAAGTAATCCGTTGGTGTTTAGTAATTTCTCTTCTTGATGATTACTTTCATTGAATGTTACCAAGTCCATGCATAATGTTTATCATTTTATGATCAAGCAAAATCTATCTAGTGCAAAATCGGAAAATTAGATATCACACCAGGGGTGGTATCTTACATAATAACTATAAATATATGTTTATTTAATTCATAACATATACTAATATGTTAGAAATAAGTAAATAAATTATAATTGTATAAATAATAAATATTTAAAATTTTATAAACGTATTTTTTATTAAATTAATTAAAAATTATAAATAAACTAAACATATTAGATAAATCAACTACTACTAAATATAAAATAAACATACTATATAAATAAAATTACACAATTCCATCCGCCCTAATTATTTTTAGGCATTTTTTTTATTTTGTACAAATAAAACCAACAATCACACATATTAACAAATAAAATTAACATATTAGCAAATTATTTTCATGAATGTGACTTTTTCACAACCAATGAAGCATCAAAAAATGAAAAATGTTTTGTTCTCTTACAAGTAGCATCAAGTGTTTCACAAATAGATTGCTTTTATCATTTTGGCATCGATTATTTTCATCCATGTTTGGAATGGGTGAACCTAGGACTATACCAGACCCAAACCTAAACCAAAAGCATATTTTGGCAATACATAAGGGTAAATAGGAGAACCCAGTAACTTAGTATATATATGTATATATTCAATTAATTGTAAAGTTATATAATTAATTTATTACATGTTATATTAATATAAATTATAATAAATTGTTTCTTTTAGTTAAAAACTTTCATTTTTTTTAAATTAAAACTAAATGAAAAGGATTGTGTAAAGGTTAAGAGTGGCAATTTAAATGCAACACAAGGGTCAAAGGTGAAGGTCACCCAATTAAAGAA
>VDFB02338317.1:0-44753 GCA_007258455.2 Sequoia sempervirens | reverse complement strand
ATATGGCGAAGAGGCAAGCATGAAATCCATGGCGACCAAGGATGGAAAATGGTGCAAGTCTAAAGAAATTCGCCCATGGAGAATGGAAAAGATTCTCCAAAGTCCGCTATACAACATGGAAAGAAGACCATGAACTCCACCCTTGCTATGGCAAAGACAATGTCAAATCCGCCCAGGCCTTGAAGAGGGAATGGCATGAAGTCTTGGAAGTCTGCCTAGAAGTTGCCAAGGCACTCTAAAGTCCCCCCATGCCTTGGAAGAAGTGTCTTGAAGTCCGCCCACCTCAAGGAAAGCTTGGCAAGAAGCTAGCAAAGTCCGCCCAGCCTAGAGCGAGGAAGAAAATTCAAAATTTGGCTAAGTGTAGATGCCTTGCCTATGTAATATTACCTTGGGGAGAAAAGTTTCATGAAATTGACTAAGTATTTGATGCCTCGAAAAATGAAATTTGAATTTTGGCTAAGTGTAAAAAGAAAATACATATGGAAAAAAAGTTCCAAAGTCCGCCCTCAAGCATGATAAAAAAAATAAAAATTCTAAGGCATGAAATGTCTAGAGAAGAAATATCAAGACAACTCCAAAGTTCGACTTGGCAAAGGTAAGACGCCCAAGCACATGGTAAAGTCCGACTTCTTCCAAAGAAGGATGTCCAAAGGAGGGAAAAGTCCGCCCTAGGCCAAAAGGAAGGGAAATTTTCCTAAGTATTGATGGAGTTTGCCTAGGGGAGATGGTTAAATAGCATGACAAAAATTTCTAAGGCATGGAGAAAACGGGAATGGCAAAGAAGTTTGGAAGTCCGCCTTGGCTAAAGGGAAGATCAAAATGATGTAAAATAAATAAATACTTAGCCATGGGTAAATTAAAGTAGCCAAAAATTAAACGGGTTGGAAAAGATTATACTTTGGATAATTTATTCCGACACTTAGGAAATAACATGCCTTAGACAAAAACAAATTCGCCACAGATGACTTGGAAGAAAATTCATGGAAGTAAATGAAATGCGCCAGGAAAAGAGAAAAATTCATGATTTAACAAAATTTTGCCATAAGAAGGTTGGAAAATCGAATTTAATACATTGGATATTTAATATTTTCCAACATTTAAAGAAATAAAAATAAACACTTACCTAAAAATCAAATTCCAAAGAGAAAATCTAAGGATTTTAGCTGAAGGTGGCGCTTGGATAAGCTTGCCATGAGGATTTTTGAAAAAAATAAATAGAAGCTTGCCTTGATAAAGAGAAGAAAACAAATCGAAATCAAGAGAAAAGATGAAATTGCTAAAACAAAATCGAACTCTTCAACTTTATAATGAGTTTCAGCAACTCATTCTTCACAAGTTCGATTGAAGAGAAGTTAATCTCTCTCAAGATTGCAAGAATATTCAAGGCAAGGTCAATTTTTTTTTCTCAGTAGAGGAGTAAATTTTTATGCTAGAGGACGTGATTCTTGGAGAAGTAAATTAATTCTTGGCTGAAAGGCGTACTTCTTCGCAAATTGGCACATTCTTTCATTGAATTTTTGGTTAAATTTTCAAAAGTAGAATTTGATTTGCAGCCAGAGGATATTTCCAAAGGTTTGAAGTTTAGTTGGCTAAGTTTCTCAATTTTTCTTCCATCTTATTCACTCTAGCTAAGTTTTGGCAAAATTTTAATCAAGTTTGCCCATTTTCAGCTTGTTTTTTTCACAAAAAATTATCTTTTCAATAAGTTGAAAGTAAAACTTTCGAATAAAGGCCCGGAAATAAACTATATTTAAAAGTATCCGTGCTAATGTTAATTCTTTTTAGTTACTGTAGGTTAATGACCACACAGGGAGAATCATCAAGAAAGGTGCAGATGAAGTTTGCCAGCAAAGGGTTGCAGCGTGAGTAAAAAAATAATTCTAAGTGGAAAAATATTAGACACTGATCTTGGGCATGTGGACTTTGAAGAATTCAGGAAAAGGATGTACGGAAACGATAAATTGCCGACACCAATTGCTCGACGGATGGTGAGGAATGGCATCTTCCAGGCAGTCGGATTTCCGCCAGCGATAGAATGTGTTGAATTGATGGTGGAGTGCGCCATCCATTATGATGCGCAGGAAAGGAAAATTGTGACACCTGATGGGAGGATATTATCTTACCTTGGAGAAGTGGCAATTTAGGAAGCATTTGGCATCCTGGCACACCATCGGATTGTATATAAAACTAAGGAGGATGCCAAAAAGTTGTATGAAGACCAATCTGAACTTTGTGCCACAAATATTAACAAGTCATGGCTGGAAAAATCGAGAGCCTCTGCCAAGAAAATTCCCAAGAAGCTGCGCCGAACAAACTTCAAGGAGGAATATGGGGATATTATCTTGTTGTTAAACAGGATAGCTGACAATCCACAAGGAGCACCTTTTGAGATGTGGATGTACTATTTCATCGATGAAATCACCTCTGGTGTTCGGATGTTCAACTGGTCCCGGATGATTAGCGATAATCTCCACGAGTAGCTAATCAATCTAGAGAAGACAAAATCATTCCACATGAGCTCCTACATGATCTATTTGTTGGCTAGGACTTACAGATATTTAGGACTGATATGCAAAGGCAGAGTAGGCAACAGTGAGAATGAATTCAAGTCGTATGACTGTTACCCGCAACTACAGATCAGAGAGAAATCTCACTTCAGACGGGCTCACGATGCTTTCCTCATATACATCACCAGAATACTCCAAGGAGGAACTCACCAAAGGTTGAGTCATGAAGCCAAAAGCTTGATTAGTAGATATGGATCCTGGTTTATCCAGTTTCCAAGGTTCATGTACATAAGGATCTAGGGATTCATTGGAAATCCTTACAGGCTTCCAATCTATCCTACAAATAGGATGATTTTGCTAGAGGTCCTTAGACAACTGGAGGATTACCAGAACATCCAAAGGCCAAAGTAGAAGGCAGCTGTCACTTTCCCATTCTTCATTGGGAACATGTTGGAGTCCTGTCCATCGGCACAAGCAGCTGAAAGTGCCAGGTTGGAAATTAAATGGTATCCGTTCATGACTTATCGGTCTAGGGCCAATTTTGACCCACATAACCACATTCGAACCGTGGATGGAAAAAGGTATAAACACATAGTAGACCTGGAGGATTTCTAGGCGAATGCTGTAGACGAGTATGAAGTCAGGAAAAAGTTATGGTCCAGATTGCCAATGGATTTGATGAGAGCGACTGAATTTTGCTGAGTGCCTGATCAGGTGGAAGATGATGGAGAATATGTCCAATTGTGCTTCGATGAGAGCTGGCCTCTTCCTGCAGTGAAGTGGTCAGAGCCCGAGCTTTCAGATTTGACCACATTAACGAGGCCAGTAATCAAGTATTCTCAGTTGTGGGTCGACCAACAGGTCCAAGAGTTGAGATGGAGAAGAATGACGCTCACTTATGACTTGCTGAGTGAGACAAAATCATACTCCTCAAATACAAGCGCATCCCATAGTGCCGAGTTGGTTGAGATTACTGAGAAGAGGAAAGGAGCAGCTGCAAACACAGAGCCTGTCCAAAAGAGATAGAGGGTTGAGCCATCTCATTCCGCTGCATCTAGAAATATTGATGAGCTAGTGGCTATTGCGGATGAATCCCTGGCTGATATGATGATTCCTTCTCCAATTCAGGAGGGTAACAATGAACCAATCCAGTTAGATGACGATGAGCCCCCATCTCCTACGGGTATCAAAATACTGGGTTCTGAGAATGAAATGGACATCCAGAATGATGAATTCCAAGAGGGAATGATTTCCGCTCTTAGAGGAGTTTTGGATATTCCAAGTGCAAAAAATATTCAGGAGGAGGGCAACATCGAACAACCCACCATTCTTGACTGGTTGAAGGAAAGAATGAAGATACAAGCGCTAGTTGAGACTTAGGAGGAAGATGACACTGCAGATTTCTTGGCTAGGTTAAAATAAGTTGCTATAAAAAAGCCTGCCAAGAAGTTTTCCACGATTCAGAGAGACAAAGCAGGTAGCCGTTCCGTACAGATTGCAGTGCCAACAGTTGACAAAACACAGGATGAAATTGCTCCCCATGAGTATGCCATTACCACTATAGACCTAGGCCCAACAACAAAAGGCCAAGAAGTTGAAGAGTTGGATAACTCAGTCTCTACTATCAAGGCGAGACCGGAGAAAGAAGTGGCGAAGAAGAAGGAATACAAGGAGGTTGAGCGCTTGAAGGAATACACTCAGCACCTGACCAAACCGCTCAACTAGGATGGTGCAGTAGTTCCTCCTCTTCTAAACTCCTCACAGGAAACAACCAAGAACGTTGAGGAAGATATGGTCACGGCCAAGGAAGCCAAGGAATGGATGACAAGTAAAAGCATAGAAGCGTCTTCATTCATGGAGAGATTGACACTAGCCTAGGGACAAACCTTCTCATTCCTTTACAGACTAGCTGTCATGGCAGAAGTTTGGGACAACCTCACGGACATTCAGGAGAGGCTCATCCCATGGCTCAAACTGCTCAAGGGCGTCCCAAAACAGGAATTGGTTGACGAAAAGATAATTGCAGCAAGCGCCGTTTATGACTTCCACCATTGGTATTGGGCATTGACAGTACAGAGCGAGGTCTTGGAGAAAGCAAAGGCTGATGGACTCGGAGTGGAGGAACAAATCAGAGAAATTCAGAGAAAGATTTACCTCATAGCTGCAGATGTATTTGAGAAAGATATCGTCCGAGAGAATGAGATGCAGCTAGAAAGGCTAAAGAGCAAGGTTCAGGAAATCTTCTTCTCTACCACAGGATTGATTTTGAGACATGACTTCACAAGGGTGGCGAACCTCTTATCCATCTGGGATGATTTTACGAAACAAGAAGTGGATTGGGAGAGTGCCTTTGCTGGATATGCTGAGGACTTGGACGGGATGGAATTCAAAATAAGCATGCTGCCACAAGTCACGATGGAAGAAGTCATCATGATTGTGTCCAGGTTCGTCGAACACACTGCTGCTCAAGAGGATAGGGACGCACTCCCTTGAAAATAGCCCAGACGCCACTTCACTCTTAGTTTACTCATTGATTACTGATGTTATTTGGGAAACCTTAATTAGGGTTGATGTGTATTAATCTTGGCCGTTAATGTTTTTTTAATCTTGGTCTTTCATTTGCTCTTGAAAACACTATATAAACTCTTGATCTCTCATTTTCATGTGTGAAGAAAGTGTATGAGATTGTTGCATTTTGCTACTTTCGATAATAAAAGCTCTTATGCATGATTTTCTTTGAATCCCTTTTATTGTCAAGTGGTTTGCAAGGTTGCATAACTTCTTCAACATTAGATTAGAATTAAGATAGAATTTGCTTCGAATGTTTGTTAAGTGAATACAAGATTTGATAGTATAGATTTATGGTGAAACATTGCTCATACTTTCTTTGGATGGATGATTTTCATTCAATGCGTAAAGTTAGCTTGAGCTTATGATTGTGGATGCTTAACTTTAGTTTGGAGAAGTATTGTTCTAGACATGAAAATTATAATCACACCCTTTGAAGATTGCACCCACTTTGTGTAGTTGTCCCAGGGAGGCGAAGCAAAGCGTGGTTACCAGTTTCACCTAATCTTTACCATCTCTTGAATTCCTAGGAATAGATTAGATCCTCTAAACCCTTATCCTTTTGCATTTTTTTTGAAATCTCAAACTGAAATTCCCAATAGAAGAAGCATTTAATGTTAAATCCGTCTAAGTCCTAAACTAGTGAAGACATTGCTTAACGTAAGTCCCTTTGTGTAATACCAACATATCACAACGCCCATTGAGCTTATCCACACGTCATGACTTGACAAAAGAAACCTTGGAGTCGCCATATGATCTTCTCGCAATCTTAGCATATGCGGTGATTTTGTTCAAGAGAGGATAGAGTGTCTTTGGACATTTTATTCTATGTGTTTGGTGGGTGATAAAACGTACACCAACACATATCCAAAAGAACCCTAATTAGAATTATTGCATGTATTTGTAATTCATGGATTTTATCTGTCATGTAGGCTAAATGAGTGTTCAAGCCAGAAACATGTAATATGAGTTCAAGGGTATGTCACTCCCTTCCAAAATCACTATGGGATGGAGAGCCATAGTGGATACATACTTATGACATGTCAGTATGGATGATTTTCATTAAAGAATGACTAGGAATGATGCAAACACTTGGGCGAGGAAATCTTTTGTGAATGGATTAGATAAGGTTGTAGCATTTATTGTTTCCATACAATTCCTAGAATTAGTACTAGAATGCATCAAGCATTACGATACATAGAAAAGGCAAGTAGTCGTTGGAGTTAGGGTTTTTGTCGATTTGAACACCGAGGCAATCAAGAGCACCTTCAATATTACCTTCTTCACCAGAGTAGGGAACATAAATAGAAATATGCTGAGAAACAATTTAATAATGAAACTGAAAAAACGCAAAAGAATTATTAACATGAAGTGTTCAGAGCATCGTAAGAATTTTATCCCCAAGGCGCCTAAAGTCCTTTATAGGAGTGATTTCGAAAATGAGATTGGAGATATTGTGACATTGTTGAGCAGAGTTGTAGACTTCCAATTGCTTCCACAGTTGATCTTTGGATGAACTTCTATGTTGAAGCTATCCTAATAGGACAAGATATGATGCATTGGGAAAAAATCATTGGTGATAGCTTGCATGAGTAGATAACCACCTTTGAGGTGAACCACAAGTTTTACATGACCTCATATCTAGTTTACTCTCTAGTAGTAAGAATTACCATTGTTGGTTTGGACAAAATAGGTACCCTAGGTACTAAGCTAGTGCAAAATTTAGTTTATGACTATTATAATCCACTGTTGGAAAATAAAGAATCTATAAAGCACTACAGGAGGGTGAACAATACTTTCTCCATGCGGTTAGTAAGAACAATGAAAGGAGATAATACTAAGAGATTGTTTGTAGAAGCACTAGGTGCTATTGATAGCCGTGGAAGCTAGTTCATCTCGTTTTAAAAGTTCGCATGCATTCAAATGGAAGAATTTCTTGGCAAGCCATGCAAATTACCAAGGTACCTTAGCCACAAGATGATCTTATTAGAACTTTTTACATGGTAGTATTCCATGGGCTCTTGGAAGCCAATCATAGGGTACGGGTGAAATTCCCTATTGTCATTGGTTGGTATGCCTGCTATAGCATCAGTTATGCTTGTAAAATATCTAAATGCTTTGATATCAATTTGAAAGGAATATCTAAATCCCAAACTCAAATAAAATGCTGAGAGTTGCTGCTCTGTTTCCCAATCAACTGGGAATACCAAAATAAAACGCGGAATAACAAAACAAATTGATTGGAGACACATAGCTTGACATGCAAGCTTTGTTTCTTCTATTAAATCGGAAAATAACAATTACGAAATGATTCTTAAACTTGAAATTACAAATTGTTAATAACAAACTTGATTTGCAGCAATCTGAAGCTGCATACATACTAAACAATCAGGAGCTTCTCGAAGCTCTCTTTTCTTCTTCCTACATTGAACGATCCGGAGCTATCTGTTGCTCCTTGCAAACACTGAACAATCCGGAGCTATCTGCTGCTCCCTGCACACACACAGAATAATCTGGAGCTATCTGCTGCTCTCTGCACAAAAAATTCTCTATTGCTGTTGCAACTTCACCTTCTTGCAAATCACTTGCAAATTCTTCTGCCAATTTTAATCTGACTGTTACATTACTTCTATTTGTCATTCAAAAATTCCCTCTCAAAATTTGAATTCACCTAACACAATAAATTCTGGAAATTCAAAATTTCCTACCACAATAAATTCTGCAGTCAGGAGCAAAACAGAGATGAAGATCCCCAAAAAATAACTTATCGTTGAAAGCTCCTGACAGGTTGGTGTAACTGGGGAGTTGACGTGAGAAAGACTCAGTCAAAAAATTAAATATTTTCAACACTCCCCCTTTGATTGAGCCATCAAACAACATCATTCTTCATTCAAATCAACAACACCTAAATTTCTTCTTAGGTGTTCAAATCAATCTCTGCTCAATGGTTTGGTAAAAATGTCTGCAAGCTGCTACTTAGACCTACAAAATTTCATTTTGATTTCACCTTTTTCAACTAATTCTCTTATGAAATGATACCTAATTTCAACGTGCTTGCTTCTTCTATGAAAAACTGGATTCTTTGTCACAGCAATCGATGAAACATTGTCACATAATATAGTTGTTCCATCCTTTTGTTCTTCCTTCAAATCTGCTAAGGTCCTCCTTAGCCAAATAACTTGGCATGCTGCTGCATTTGCTACTATATACTCAACCTCAATTGTGGATAGGGAAACTATGGGTTGTTTCTTGGAAGCCTATGAAATGACTCCCGATCCCAAGTGAAACACATATCTAGATGTGCTCTATCATCCATAGTCCCTACCCAATAAATATCTGTGTAACCAACCAGCCCAAAATCATTTGTTGCACTATACAAAATGCCATATCCTTTGGTTCCATTCACATACCTCAGGATTATTTTACCTGTTTAACAATGTGATTCTTTTGGAGTCTCAATAAATATGGAAATCAGATGTACACTATGCATTATATCAGGCCTAGTTGTTGTTAAATACATCAGACTTCCAACCAAACTTTTATACATGGTCGGATTCACATTGTTGTTGCAATCTTCCTTGCTCAACTTCAAACCTATGGTTGTTGGTGTGGGGCAGGCTTGCTATCTTGCATCCTAAACCTCTTCAAAATCTTTGCTGCATACTTTGCTTGAGAGATAAAAATACCATCATGCATTTGTTTTACTTCTATGCCTAGAAAAATACCTCAAGAGACCTAAGTCTATCATTTCAAATTCTCTTTTCATGGCCTCTTTAAAAGCAGCAATGAGGAAATCATTATCCCCAGTGAAAACTAAATCATCAACATACAAGACAACAATTAAAATCTTACCATCAGTTGCCTTGATGTAAAGAGTGGGCTCACCATCGCTTTTGCTAAAGCCATTGTTCAACAAATATGAGTCAATTCTATTGTACCATGCCCGTAGTGCTTGCTTCAGCCTATATACCTTGTTTTTTTGACCCAGAACTTCATAACCATGTGGTTGCTCCACATATACTTCCTCTTTCAATACTCCATTTAAGAAGGCGAACTTCACGTCCATTTGAAACACCTTCCACTTGTGTTGGGCCGCAATTGCTATGACTGCCCGCACGGTTTCCATCTTTGCAAATGGAGCATATGTCTCATCATAATCTCTCCCAAACTACTATTTGTATCCCTTGACAACTAATCTTGCCTTATGCCTCTCTATTCTTCCATTGGCATTGCTTTTTGTTTTATAGGCCCATTTCACTCCAATAACTTGCTTGTTGGGAGGAAAATCAGTTAGCTTCCAAGTTCTATTTCTCTCTATTACATCTATCTCTTCATCCATGGCTTCACACCATCTCTTTTCTTTCACAGTATCCTCAAAATAAATTGGATCACTATGAGAAAATAATGTAAAATTCATACTCTCATCAAACTCTTCATCATACCTTTCACTTTGGTAGATCTCCCTTAGACTCTTGGTCTTTCTTGGCATTAGGGACGTGTTGTGACCTTTTTCACACATCGCCCCATTCACATGGGGACCCCTAATTTTTGCTCCATTCGGTCATTTGGCTTTGGTTTTTGTGTCTCTCTCTCTCTCTCTGTCTCTTTTCTATGGTCTACGCTTCCTAGGACGTTCCGTCTGCAAGCTTCAACATGAATTTGGCCAAGTCTGAAAATTAGGGTTTCATCGTTTCGGTTAGTCTGAGGTCAAATAAAGTGAGCAAATTAAAAATTGAACTTAACGTTGTTGTCAGTGTGCTTCCAGCAGGCTTCCAGCCAATTTTCATCGATTCTGAGGTACTTACTATTTTTAGTAAGTGTGAAATTCGGGCAATTCGTCAACATTTTTGAGATTCCGATCACGCCATTGAGCTTATCGTGCTTGCTTGCATGCCAAATTTGAGCGAAAACGGACAACTTACTATTTTTAGCAGTCTAGCTTCCGGGGCGAATTTCAGGGTCCAGATGCAGAGCTTTTCTTTGCATGTTTGGATTTTCCTTCTGGGTTTTTCAAGACCTTCGCAATGATGTAACATGCAAAACGAGACGACTACTTTCAGAATTTAGCCTTTCGAGGCTATTTTTAGGGTTTGCATGTCAGGATTTCTTTTGCATGTCGGATGATTCCTGATGGGTTTTTCGAGAGCTTCGCGATGGTGTGACATGCAAGTGGAGATTCTCACTCAGTAAGGAACTTGCTATTTTTAGCAGGTGCGTCCCGACAGCCGCCTCCTAGCGCTTTAGAATCACGAGCGATCGCGATGCAACAAAACGAAGGGAAACATATATCATTTGATACATGTGCAGAGCAAATTAGGGTTTCAGCTTGAGCCTAAAAATAGGCATAAAAAGTCAATTTTCAAAAACCAGTAAACCACCGCGATGGCGTCCTTTAGGCTATCTCTGGTGAAATTTCAAGTCAATCGGAGCACTTACTATTTATAGTAAGTCAATTTGGAAACAGGCTAAAAATAGTAAATCAACTGCATGCGTCAGTGTCAGCCGACAGGTCACGTGGTGAGGAGCACCTCATTCAAATTTCAGGTCAATCGGAGCAATGAAGCTATCAGAAACAAGAGGTTACTATTTATAGTAAGCCACCTTCAGAAACAGGCTAAAAATAGCAGGGTGATTAAAAGTGGCAGTGTCAGCAAGGTAATGAGGTCGCGAGGATCCAGTGTTTAAAATTTCATGGCAATCTGAGCTTCCGAAGTACGAAAATCAAGAGGCTTACTATAAATAGCAGGACATGAAGCAGGCTGGCAGAGGTCGAGAAAATGTCTAAGTCTGAGTTTCATCCTGCAGGTGCCTCAAAATGCGCCATGCTTGCCTTCAAGATGATCAAAAATATTTTATGAAATGAGTTCATCCTCCTGCCACCCCAAAATGCGCCCAAGCTAGAAATGGTCAATGAAAGTCAACTCTTTTCATCCTGAAGGCATGTCTAAATGCGCCCAAGGGAACTCAGAGAAAAAGTTGAGAAATTTTCTAAGTGCAAAAATCCGCCACCCACCTCCAAATGCGCCATCCTTGAGGAGTTGATTTGAAAATTCTCTAAGTGTTGGGCTTCATCCTTCATCAGGGGCAAAATGCGCCCAAGGTGTAAAAGTCAAAGGAGAGTCAAAGTTTTCTATCCTGCTCATGGCAAGAAATGCGCCCACCTCAAGCTTCTTGTTGAAAATTCTTCTAAGGCATTGGTATTTCATCCTCCACCATGGCCTAAATGCGCCCATGCAAGGAAAGGGTCAAAGATTTGAAAAGAAGTCAAAAGGCGTTATAATCTCATCCACCTCACCATGCTATTTGCGCCCAAGAGGCAGTCAGCAAGTCAAAGGAGTTCATCCGCCTCATGCATCAAAATGCGCCCAAGTTTATCCTGCACATACATAGAAATGCGCCCATGCAGCAAATGGTCAAAGCAGTCAAAAGTTTTTGTCCTCCTCTATGTGCAAAATGCGCCCACCTCATAAAAGAGTCAAGGAAAATTTCTAAGTAAAGTTCATCCTTCTTGCATGGCAAAATGCGCCCAAAGTGGGCCATGTAAAGACAAAAAGTGAAGTTGAAGAGTCATCCAGTGGATAGGCTCAAATGCGCCCATGTTTAAATAGTAAATGGTGAATGAGGGTGGTAATTAAGGTGAAAAATATTGCCAAAGCGTGGTGAAAGATGGTAAGTGTTAGGCGCTCAAGGTGGTGAAGGAGAGTATTGGGCGTGATTTTTGAATTTCCTCCATCATGTGTAGAATGCGCCCAAGGTGGTGGGCCTTAGAGAAATTTTGCTGGGCGTGTGTGTTAGAAAATTGCCTAGGCGTGGTTTTTAATTTTTCCTCAAAGTGTGCTATGCGCCTAAGGTGGACTATAAGATGAAGTGGTGAGGATTTCTTCTAAGGCGTTGGGGCTTCAAATAAATATTTTTCCAAATGTGAAGTAAAATGCAAGGTGGTGTTAGAGAATAAAATGTGCTAGGCGCCTTCATAAAAAAAAATTTCTAAGTGTGGTTGATATTTTCACAGGCAAAGTTGATCAAGTTGGATATAAAATTTTCTAAGGCAAGATTTTCGAAGTGATTCAAAAATTTTCTAAGGCACAAAATATTTTCTCCCTTAGAAAAATGCCCAAGTCTGGAGAGATGATGGAATTTTCCTTGAAACACAACATAGTTGCCAGGGATGAAGTCAGTGATTGCCAGCTGCACAGAATTGATACAAATTTTCCAAGTCAGAGCAAAATTCTCAGAGGAGATCGAAGAACGAGGACAAAATTGTTGAAAGAATAATTTTCTAAGGTTCAAAATTCAGAGAAATAAAATGAACCCGTTCATTGTGCACCCATGGGTTCGATGCGTTCTGGAGAAAATTTTCTTCGGGTATCGAAGATTATCGATGAGGAGTTGATTTTAAGGTCTTCCACACTTGTCGAGAATTTTGGGATGAAGATTTTAAGTGGGCACCAGGTTGATGTATTTCCTAAGGGAAATTTGAAAATTTTCTAAGGCAAAAATGAAGAAAATGTGTTTTCAAGGTAAGATCCTCCAGACGATGAATTTGAAAGAAACTGCCTAGGTGAATTTGCTTCAATCCTTCGTGAAGATAGTTTACTTGAGCCAGAAATGAATAAAATCGAGGTTATCAGAGCTCCAGCAGGTGAAATGAGTTTCTCAAAGATGAAGTTTGTCTAAGGCATGAACTTGAACGCAAAGTTGGCGATGAACGCTTAAAAGTTGGAGCGTGAGGATCAGGTGAGTGAGTTAAGTTTATATCATGAAGTATTCTAATACCCCTCTCCTTGCTTGTTTTGCAGGAGAAATGTTGAGGCCAGAGCACGATGACTTGAGGTGGAAGCATGATGAAGATGAGTTTCAATCTCAAAGGAGGAAAATTTGCAAGAAAATGGCTAAGTGTTAAGACTTAGTATAACTCGAAGTGACGAAGATGAAAACCCTCAAGTGGAAGAAGTCAAAGAACAAAGTCGAGAAAGAAGATCGAGAACAGTGTGAACGCGTCTACAAATGGAATCTTCTAGAAGGATGATGGTGGACATTATGGCACATTTATTACCCCACTCTCCTTCGTGGCGGTTTTTAGGGCAATATTATTTAGGGCTGAGGTGGCACGATTCTGGCCACTCTATTGATTGTAACCCTAGCCGTCTTTTGGGACTTGGCTAGCTATATAAAGGGGGAGTCCCCCTCATTTGTAATTCATTAGCATTAGATTAGACATTGGAATAGTAGACAGTAGACATTGAGAGAGTATTAGCATTAGAATTAGATAGTGTAGCATTGTAGAGCATTTTTGCATAATTTGGAGAAGAGAGAAAGTTTTCCCTTTGAAAACTTTTGAGGAGATTGTTGTGTAACACATTTTATGATAATAGATCTTTTCATTGATGATGGAATTCGTCTTGTCATGAAATGCTAGCAAGGTTTCTTCTTCCTTTCATATCCAAGTAGCTTAATTTCATGCAAGTAGCTTACTTTGGTGTGTGGTGTTTTACTAAGATAGCTTCGCTTTATTCCATACCACTAGCGGCTTGTTGATGATAAGTTCGCCTTGTGTGGTCAACTGGACATTACCTTGAGTTTAACTTCAGTTGTGATTTATATGCTTATATGCGTCGTTGTGATGGTGTATGCATGTTAAGTCATAATTTGAACATCTTTTGCTATTTCCCTTGAAGATTGCACCGATTTTACTGAGGCTGTCCGACGGAGGCTAGGTGAAATCCGGTTGAAGTCTATTGAAACAAAGCTCCACATATCCTGCATTTAGAATAGAACATAAACTTCTTAGGCCCTACACCCTTTTAAATTCAGTTCATTTCCGGTTAGAATTAGGAAACTTGCACTCACCTGCCAAATCATTTGAATCACACAAAAGCCCTTAGTCTACTGTTTGTTGTTAGCCGTCGAACAATTGTGTAAGTCCCCTTGACATACCAGCAATATCACATCGAGCCAAACTGAGCCTATTCGCACTCAAGGAACCTTGGAGTTGAAAGCATGATCTTACTTGCAATCTTAGCATGCTGAATACTTTGTTCAAGAGAGGATAGAGCGTCTGTTGGGAGACTTTATTCTGTGTTGGTGCGGTCTCAAAAACCACGTCAACAGGACGTGAGAATGGGGTCTGAACTTTCACTACTGCTGCTCCTTTGTTGAGCAAACCTTGTCTGTGCATTGGTTCGGAGCGGTCCGGAGCTATCGGGAGCTATTGCAGGCTCCATAACATCATCTTGCTGCACTTCATGCTCTTTTCCTTCATCACTCGGAGCTGTCGGGAGCTATCAGAATCTGTTAGGCCATGCCATGACTCATCCTCTAAGAACTCCACATCTCTGCTGATAACTATTTTCTTGGTGACTAGGTTATACAGCCTGTAGGCTTTGGACTCTTCACTGTAGCCCCATGAAGATGCACTTCTCACCCTTGTCATCCAACTTTTGCCTCTTCTCTTTTGGCACAAGTGCATATGCCACACATCCGAACACTCTCAAGTGCTCAACCGTCCACTTGCATTTTGTCCATGCCTCTTGTGGAATCTTGTCATGAACCGCCCTTGTAGGAATTCTATTTACCAAATACACTGTTGTTGCTACAACTTCACCCCAAAAATCATTTGAGAGTCTCTTGGATTTAAACATGCTTCTTGCCATCTCCACAATGGTTTTGTTTTTCCTCTCAGCCACTCCATTTTGCTGCGGAGTATAGGCTGTTGTTAGCTCCTTCTTAATTCCATGTTTCTTGCAAAAATTCACAAATTGATTGGAGGTATACTTTCCCCCTCTATCTGACCTTAGGACCTTGATGAAATGTCCACTCTCCTTTTCAGCCTGGGCTTTAAACACTTTAAACTTATCAAATGCTTCAGATTTATGTTGCATGAAATAAACCCATGTCTTACGGCTACAGTCATCTATGAAGGTCATACAATATTGGCTCTTACCAATAGAAATTGTTTGCATAGGGCCACAAAAATCAGTGTGCACCAGCTCCAATGGTGCTTTTGCCCTTTTAGAATTGCCCGATTGAAAAGGCTACCTATGTTGCTTGCCTAAAATGCAGGCTTCACATCTACCACTAGGCTCTACAATGGTTGGTAAACCTCCAACCATACCCTTTGACAAAAGATTCAAACCAACATAGCTTAAGTGTCCATACCTGAGATGCCAAAGCTTGGAAGGGTCTTGAATGACTGTCTTGAAGGCTGCTTGCTGTTGTATTGTTGTATATTTTTCATGCCTGGATGTTGTAGCTGCTTACTGGGCTGAGAAACACCTCTCTAACCTCAAGGGAAACATCCTATTCTTTGTCATTTGTACTGCTGCAATTATTTTCTTGCTTCCATTCTTCTCATAAATGATGCATTCACCCTTTTCCATCAACACTTTGTAACCTTTTTGGATCAGCTGTCCAATACTCATGAGATTGTGCTTTATACCAAGGGCAAAATAGACATTGCAAATCCCCTTCTTCTCACCTTTCTTGGTGCAAAATGAAATAGACCCTTTGCTCACAACTGAAACTATTTCATTGTTCCCCATTTTTATTTCAGACTTGACATTTTTATCAATGAAAGAAAATAAACTCTCATTACCACTCATGTGGTTGCTACAACCACTGTCTAAAAACCATACCTCATCACTGCCTTGCTTAACAATGTTGCACATGATGGTCTTTTGTGGATTACCTTCAGCCATTTTTTCATTAGCCACATTTGCACTTTGCTTGGACTGATCTTGTTACCTTTTCTAGCACTCACTTGCATAATGACCATGCTTATGACAATAATAACATTCAACATTGCTCTTGTCATGCTTTTGACTCGAGTTGTTGTTCTTCTTGGTTTGTTCGGAGATGGACTGAGAGCTGCTTGCTCCCTCTTAGCTGTGTGCTCGTCTTGAGCTATCTTCTCCAGCACTTCCACATCTTGATCTGCCTCTACCACGTTCGGAGCTGTTTCTACCTCTCCCCCTACCTCTTGCATTTTCTTGAGCTTTGAAAGCTTGCTCATGGGAAGAACTTGTAGACCGATTAAGGCGTTGCTCATGGGTTTGCGGAGAACCCATCAGCTCATCAACAAACAACGTTGAGAGAACCTTTTCCTCTTCAATGACAATCACTACTACATTAAACTTTGAGGGTAAAATTTTGAGGATTTTCTCCACAATCCTCTGCTCTTCCATAACTTCTCCATTCACCCTCAACTGGTTTATCAAACTAGAGATTCTTGTGTGAAAATCTGAGATAGACTAACTGTCCTTCATTTGGAGAGTCAAAAAATCTCTTCGAAGCATTTGGAGCTTCACCAATCTGACTTTATCAGTCCCTTTGTAACTGGTTTGGAAGATTTCCCAAGCTTCCTTTGCATAGTTAGTTGTTGCTATTTTGGGAAAAATGGCCTCTGTCAAGGCTGCTTCAAACAGACTCAATGCTTTTGCGTCTTTCCTCCTTGTCTCTTTCAACTGAGTCTTCTGGTTGTTTGTGAGGATTGTATATGATGCTAGATTAGTCACATCATGGAACCCACTGATCATAAGCTCTCACAAATCATTTGCAACCATTATGGTCTTCATTTTCTTTTCCCAAACATCATAGTTTTGTCCATTGAATGGTGATGGCTGCTGCCAAGTCTTACTCTCTTCTCCAGCCATGTCTTCAACATAATAAACTTTAAACACCCAGAAAAATAAATGCCCAACTCAGTCAAGACTTAGGGCCTTCTGGCTCTGATACCATGTAAAAATATCTGAATGCTTTGATACCAATTTGAAGGGAATATCTAAATCCCAAACTCAAGTAAAATGCACAGAGCTGCTACTCTGTTTCCCAATAAACTGGGAATACCAAAATAAAATGCGGAATAACAAAACAAATTGATTGGAGACACACAGCTGGACATGTAAACTTTGTTTCTTCTATTAACTCGGAAAATAACAATTACAAAATGATTCTTAAACTTGAAATTACAAACTATTAATAACAAAATTGATTTGCAGCAATCTAGAGCTGCATACACACACTGAACAATTAGGAGCTTCTCAAAACTCTCTTTTCTTCTTCCTACATTGAACGATCTGGATCTATTTGCTGCTCCCTGCAAACACTGAACAATCCGGAGCTATCTGCTACTCCCTGCACACACACAGAATAATTTGGAGCTATTTGCTGCTCCCTGCACACACACAAAATAATTTGGAGCTATAGGCTGCTCCCTACACAAAACATTCTCTGTTGCTGCTGCAACTTCACCTTCTTGCAAATCACTTGCAAATTCTTCTGCCAATCTTAATCTGATTGTTACATTTCTTCTATTTATCCTCATTCAAAAATTCCCTCTCAAAATTCAAATTCACCTAACACAATAAATTCTGGAAATTCAAAATTTCCTACCACAATAAATTCTGCAGTTAGGAGCAGAACAGGGATGAATATCCCCAAAAAATAACTTGCCATTGAAAGCTCTTGACAGGTTGGTGTAACTGGGGAGTTGATGTGAGAAAGGCTCAGTCAGAAAATTAAATATTTCCAACAATGCTAAGGCATTAGAAGCAAAATTATAGTTGCATAATTTGCAACTTTATGATGAGGCTAGGCCAAATTATGATCCCTATGGTAGAATAGAGAGGTATGTTTCTTCTTTCCTAAAACAAATGCATGCCAAACATAAAGGATTATTGGGCTAATTGTACACATGAACATGAAGTGAGAAAGAGAACTTTTCATAGACACACTGTCAAGCAAATGGGGACTATGGAAACACATACATTGCCACTACAAGTAAAATATGATGAGCAGATCTTGCATCCGAGCTATGATATAAATAGAATTTTCAATGAACCAATTCCAAATCCAAATTGGTCAGAGAAGCAAACATCTTCCATGAAGGACCTTATGTAGAACATCTTGGATGACACTATTGCTTGATTAAAGTCACACATTCAAGCATCAAAAGCCACGGGAGTTGCATCAATGTATAATAGAGATGCTTCCAAGAAGAGAAAGGAGATCCAAAAAGAAAGATGAAGATTTTGATGATTTCTTGGTTAAAAAGAGGAAAGCACAAGAAGCATATGTAGTGCAACAATTCTTGAAGGTCTAGTTCTTGTTGCTACTCAAATAGAATGTGCTATACCAATAATGACTTAGGCTACCCAAGGAACTATGCCTACTCCCCTCTCACAAGAATAGATTTTAACATATTTCATAACTCAGGAAGTTCAAGAGACATCTTCAAAAAAGAGAACGTAGGAGATAGGGAAAGAAAAGCAACCAATAATGAAAACCCCTACTTCTTCACCTAGTAGGAAAACGTTTTTCATGCTTCCCTCTCCCATTTCAAACACAGTCAAGATCACCAAAGAATTGGAAGAGGCAGAGTTGGCTAGGGGTGAGATAAGTAGTTGTAGGAGAGAAGAATCCACAATTTTGTAAGAGATAGTAAAGGAAGAATATATTGAACAAGAAGCTCCAATTGAGAAGGAGAAAGAACTTGAAGGTAGTTTGTTTGAGGCACAATAAGAGTTTGAAAAGGTACAAGGTATTCAATCCCTTCAACACATTGTTGAGGAAATTCATGAAGAGGTTGATACTAGCCTACCCTTACTACCAATAACCATTCAAGAAATAAATTTAGAGGCACCTAAGGAGCTTGATGAGAAAAATAAAGGACCAGTTCTTAAGGAGACAAACGAAGTGAATAAGGGGACTAATATTGAAGTTCAAGTTGAGCAATAGTTGGATCAGCAAGAACTAAAGGTCTCCACAGCCCGAGGAAATAATAGAGGAGATCCACCAAAATGAATAAGGACGTAGGTGAAGTAGGCATGGATGGGAGAACGGATCGGCAAGAATCACTTGAAAGGCCACAACAAGAAGAAGCTAGACAAGAGCCTAATACTCCAACCTAGCTAATCAAGAAGATGCAGAAGAAGGATCAAGTTGAAATCGTTTCAATTGATTTAAGAAGTTTGATGCAACAAATGGATACTCCCAATCCAAAAGGAAAGGCTAGGGTTTTGTCTTCCATCATAAGGGACGCTTCAGAATCAAGGAAAACTCAAATTGCTACTCCTACGGTATTCAGAGACTAGCATGAGATAAACCCCCAATAAATACTAGATTCCAACTATCAATTTAGGGTACTCAACCATATAGCAAGTGATAGTAGATTAATGGCTAATATGGATGCCACAGATTACAAGATGCAAAAGGATTCAAAAGAAGTAGGAGCTTAAGAAGTAGATTGGTAAAATGCAAGGGTACTTGAAACAATTAATTGACCCTCTACAATCTACGAAAAACTTTCCTGCAACTCCATTGCTTCTCTCTCAGGAATAAGCCTCCTCCCTAGAAAACAGAAAAAATATAAGTAAAACAACAAAAGAATGGATGGGGAAGGTGATAAATAAAAGGGAAGAAAGCACTTAGAAAAAGGGGGAAGAAATTGTTGAATGGGAGGACAAAATAAAGAAATTGATAGAAGATTGCAAAACAAGGTTGAAACAGAATGAGCTAGAGTTGCCCAGACTCTTGGCAATGGAGAGCCTCAGTGATAAATTGCTCCTAAGGGAGAAAATTTTGATAAATGAAATCATACCCCATATCAGAAAATGGATAGAACAACTGAAGTGGGAGGAACAAATGATCAAAGAATGCATCAACTTCAAGAAAATTAAAGAATAAAGACAATAATTCATAGATTTGAAATTCAAATAGTTAACCATCATTGAGAAGATAACGAGGCTGAGCTTTAATATTAATAGTGTTCAAGATCGAGAGGTCTTCTTAGCTGAATTCAAGAAAATATTTAATAATACCCTAGATAGTAAAGTAGAGAACCTCAGCGAATAGGTCATCAATTGAGCTCCAGATGCCATGGGTTTAATGAATAAATATAAAATAAAGACTAGAGCTAGTGATATAGAAGAATATGCAAAAATATTTGCCGCTTATAGGTTTTATAGATATCGATCGAAATTTATGCTATATCAAGACATAGATGAAATGAATATAGCCTTGATTTCTTTTGCGGATTATAGGAGAAGAGAAGCCATAAAGGAGGGTGGATTTATCACCGAGACAGACAGCGAGGTAGAAGGTTAAATTCCAAGTCCTGTGAAATTTTGGTTCTCAATTAGTTTTGCAGAATTCTGGTCTCCAACCATCCCTGCGGAGTTCTTGCTTCCAACTTCTTTTGTGTAAAGTATTTGCAGAAAATTTGTTTTCAAAAGGATTTTAATTTTTTGCCAATTGGCTTTAAAGATGTTGATGCCATTGGAATGTACCATAATCTTTTGATTTGAGATCATCTATTTTTGTGATGTAATCTTGGTCGTTAATCTATAACAAACTCTGGCACCTTATTTCTATGAAAGGATCATCGTTCTGCTATTTTGAGGATTAGAGTGTGTTGATAATTGTGGGGTATATAAAGATGTATTTCATGATTTAAAATTTTGCTGTAATCTTGCACCATTTATGTGTAATTGTGAGTGATTTTGGTGAAACATAAATAGGTTATGGTAGTCTTGTGTGATTCTGAAGTATAATGCTATTTTATTAAAAAAATAGATTTATAACCTTCCCTTCCTTCCGTTCCTTTTTCATTTTCTTTATGTCTTTCAAAATTTTGGTCAAATTATTGATAATTTTGCAAATCTTTTAAAATAACATCTGATCCATGTGTTCTAGATGCAATTTTGTTAGATCTCTATGAATCTTTCATAAATTGATCCTATCCTTAAGACTCTTGAATCATAAATGCCCTCTGTAAAATAGTACACAACGAATCTCTAAGTGATCTAGTGAGTTAAGAGTTGACAATCAAAGCCTTTAGATAATAAGATTTTGTTCTTGAATCTATTTTTTTTTCAAGAGAGGTAAAGTTCATTGTGATTTTTATTTGATTTGCACGTGAGTGTAAAACATGTCAACAAATAGCCTTAAGTTGAAGCACGTTCTAAATGACTTGACTTTTTATCAAGTTGAAAATATGAACCACTTGGTCCACAATGGTGTCAAATGGAGACACTTATTGACACCTAAAAATTGCTCTTGTGGTAGGAAACAATGTATTGAAAATGAAGGCATATGATGATTTTGCTCCATACATAGTCATCAAAAACAAGATGTATGTTATCTTATGGGTTTAGGTGTTGAGTTGAACATTACTTGCTGAGATGCTATAATGATATGCATTAATATGCTATAATTTATAATATGCTAGAATGATAAATTCTTAATAAATAAAGTGGGCAATCTCTAGGCATCAATTTTGAAGACGTCAAAATTTGGATTTTGATGTTTCTCCAAGTAAATCTCTCAAAGAACTTAAAATTTGAATCTTGATGTTACTCCAAGTACGATGCTTGAACTCGAAATTTGAATTTTGATGTTCATTTTGTAAGATGAGAGTGGAGAGTTATTGTAAAGACCCTCCTCAGAAAGAGAACAACATATACAAATCTGTGTATAGAAATACACAACATAATGATGCCCTCTCAAGTTTTCACCATGAGTCACCATTAAGTTGCCCTTTCGGGTTTTCAACTTAATGGGAAGAGTTTTTAAGCTTCCCTTTTAGGTTTTTAACTTACAACTTAAGTGCAAAAGTATGATAAAAAGATGCAAAACCCATAACAAGTTGTCAGGATAATCAAAATATCAAGGTATACAAAATTACTTCTCCTATCAACACCAAAGAGACAACATAATTTTCCATTCTGGCAATTGTGTGCAACTGTACAATTTTCTAAGAATATAGTCACTCAATAGTACAAGTATCGGTATTAGAAATGTGTATGACATCATCAACTTGATTGACAAAAACAACCACATCATAACTAGATAATCTCAATAGGATTTCGTACCATTGCTCAATAATATATATAATGTTGAGTTTATTATCAATCAGATCAACAATAGTATTCGCATCAAGAGTAGATGAACCATCATTTGAAATGGTGGATTGGGCTGTCCTATAGGATTTTGATAATAAGTGAGTCCTAGTTTGCCATCAAGAATGATCTATCCATCCCAAATGCATGTCTCATTGATTTTATAGGTAGATCTTTGACATAATATTACTTTGTTCAATGTGTGTGTTGCCCACATCATAGACAAGGATGTAGATCAAAACAATCGTGGGAGCTATGCCATCTATGTCCATAATAATAACATGTTTGGACTTGATGGGTTTCAGTACAAGTTGATTTTGAATAACTTGAAAACTTGTCAATTTCACAAGGTTGATGAGAAGGTGAAGATACAACTTGATGATTACTTTGAATAACTTAGGACATAAATTTGATAGGTTTGGAATATTCTAGTATATAAAATATACAACACCTATATACAGTAGATCAAGAGGATGTTGCTTGGGTTTTATTGTCTCCCAAACACACACAACATGATTCAGCAATGGGAGGGCTTACAAGTATCGCATCCATAATGGGTTTTAACAACACACTTTTGGATTTAGAACCAACAACACTACTTTGTGATATATGAGGCGGCTTAAAATTTTTTCAAGGAATTTTTGTCTTTCCCAACCTTCGTACTTATTGTAAATTTTAATGATGAGATTGTATGCACATAAATTAATTCAAATCAGACACAATAACACATCAGATACCCTGGGAAAACCCTCCTCTTGAGGGAGAAAAACCCAGCAACAATATATCACTTATATATATTATTGTCACAAGAATGATCTTCTTACAAGAGGCCAAAATTCAGGCCCAAATATAGGCACCAATAGATGATGCAACACAACAATACAAGATAGCAATTGGCTGATCAACTCACAGCCTTCAATGATACCAAACTGAACCTTTAATAAGCTTCAATCTGCCTTGTACAGATTCGCGCCAAGTAGAAGTAATACAATAGACAAAATCGATGATCAAATGGAATGTAATGGAGGCGTATATATACAAAACAATAGAGGAGACGTGACTCTCCAAATACAACAAGTCGGCCTCATACAAGATGATGTCTTTTGGAGAATCGCGCCTCTTGTGACAAGGTCGGCCTTGTTACCAAAAATCGTGCCTCTTCATTTGGTAATTATTGCTTAATCAAATAGAAGTGTCTCTTATAAGAAATCGCGCCTCTTTGATACTTAATAAATTAAATAGCATGTGGCTATCATTTAATTTATTATCCATATGAAGATTGCTGGAAGATTATTCCAGACGCTGCAAGTATCATTAACACTCCCTCTCATCTAGGGAGTAAACTTCCAGCTACACAAGACATATCACCTCAACGTGATGTCTATCACTATGGATACAACCATAAGCGAACAAGAAGAATATCACCTCATCGTGATATTAGATATCGCTTCAACACAATATCAACCATAATGGCTACAACCATACTATGGTAAGTACAAGTGTTCATCACTTCGTGATGTTGTCACCTCAATGTGACTTTCACCATGACTCTCTCAGAGGGTGAAACACAAGTACAACATATGTCATGGAGTCACACACATGACATCCACCATGACTTCAGAGGGTGGAAACAAGGGCTTTCACCTCAAATCTCAAAGAGAAATGCATTAACAAGGGCTTGCACCTCAAATTCCTCCATCTCAAGGAAAATGCATTAACAAGGGATTTCACCTCGAACTTCTCTCACAGAGAAGAACTCATTAAATAGGCTCACTGATACTGAGACTCTTTCTCAGTCAAGGCTGGATTCTCCACCATACCAAGCTTATCTCGAAAGTACACAAACTTTATCCTGGAGAGAGGCTTGGTGAGAATATCTGCCGTCTACTCATCAGTGCTGATGTACCTCAACTCTACAGCCTTCCGTAGTACCATATCTCTAATGTAGTGGTACTTGATCTCAACGTGCTTGGTTCTGTCATGGAACACAGGATTGACAGAAAGCTTCACACAACTCTGATTATCACAATGAATGATAGTAGGCTCTAGTGATTGTACAAACAATCCTGCAAGGAGCTTACAAAGCCACACTGCTTCCCGAGTTGCCATACAAGCTGCAATATACTCTGCCTCTGCTGTACTCAATGCTACAAATGACTGCTTCTTGCTGCACCAGGAAATCAGAGCAGAACCCAAACTGAAGCAACAACCAGAGGTGCTCTTCTGATCTGTGACACAACCTGCCCAATTAGAATCAGTAAAACCATGTAACTCCAAGTCTGCAATTGAAGAATACCTCAACCCATATCCAACTGTGCCACGCAAGTATCTCAGGATATGTTTAGCTACAACAAGATGTATCTGTCTCGGATAACACATAAATTGGCTAAGTGCACTCACTGCATAACAAATGTCAGGTCTAGTGTTAACTAGATACATCAAAGATCCAATTAGCTGTCTGTATAATGTAGGATCCACCAAGTCTAAATTAGCTACAACCTCCTTCAACTTATGTAATTTGGTCTCCATAGGTGTGGACATGGATTTGCAATCCATCATGCCAAATCTCTTAAGTATATCAATGGTGTACTTCCCTTGACTTAGAATCATCTCATTTGGTTTATGCTAGACTTCTAGGCCAAGGAAGTAATGCATGAGCCCAAGGTCCATCATCTCAAATTCAGAGGTCAACTCCTTCTTACACTCAAGAATCAGATGATCTTCTCTAGTAAGGATCAAATCATCAACATATAAAACCAAAATTAATGCTTCACCATTGATTAGCTTGAAGTAGAGATTTGAATCAGCATCATTCTTCAAGAAACCCAAATTTGATAGGTAACGATCAATCCTTTCGTACCAAGCGTGAGGAGCCTGCTTAAGACCATACAAGGCCTTCTTCAACTTGCAAACATGTGACTCCTTCCCATGAACCTCAAATCCATCAGGTTTCTCTATATAAACCTCTTCCTCAATCATTCCATTGAGAAAGGCTGTCTTCACATCCATTTGGTGAATCTTCCATCCTCTAAATGCAGCAATAGCAATGATGGTTCTGACAGAAGTGTAGCGAGCAACAGGAGCAAATGTTTCTTCATAATCAACTCCCTCTTTCTAAGAAAACCCACGAGCCACAAATCTTGCTTTGTGCTTCTCAATGCTCCCATCTGCAGCATGCTTAATCTTGAATAGCCATTTAGAAGATACCATAGACTTGCCCTCGGGTCTAGGAACAATGTCCCAAACATCATTCTTAAGAATTGACTGATACTCTTCTGACATAGCATCTTTCCAAACCTGATGACTAGATGCTTCCTCAACACAGGTAGGCTCAGATTCTATAATTTGACTCATTAAGGCAACATAACTGGAGAACTTATGTGGCCTTTTGCTTTCTTTGAATGTGCCTCTAGGAGCTGCAAAACTTTCAGCTTCTTGCATAGTACGCCTGGCCCATAGAGGTCTTTTTCTCCCAATAACAATGTTAGTAGGCCCATCAGTAGGTTCCAAGGGTTCAGCAGGATCAATATCTTCTTTTGGTTCTGAAGACTCCCTCTGAATCTCAGAAGAATGGTCAACTTCCATATCCTGAGGAGACTCTTCATTATCGATCTCCATATGAATTCCACTGGATCTCCTGAATGCAACATCTTCCTCGAATGTGATATCCCTACTAATCTCGATCAACTTATGTCCTGTAATGTATATTCTGTAGGCTTTTGATGTCTCACTGTAGCCCACAAATATTCCCTTCTTGCTAGAAGGCTCCAACTTAGTTCTCTTTTCCTTTGGAACATGAACATAGACAGGACATCCAAAGATCCTCAAATGATTGACTTCAGGCTTCTTTCCTGTAAAGGCTTCCTCTAGAGTCATATTCTCCAAGATCTTATGAGGACTTATGTTCTGAACATATACAGCCGTCCTGGAAGCTTCTGCCCATAAGAATGTTTGCAAATCTTGATCATGGATCATGGCCTTCACTGCTTCCATGATTGTCCTGTTCTTTCTTTCCGCAACACCATTCTGTTGAGGATTATAGGGAACATAAAACTCCCTCTTAATCCCTGCATCAATACAAAAATTCTGAAAACTGCCAGAGGTGTATTCTCCACCATTATCAGATTTGAGGACCTTAATTCTTTTACCAGAAATATTTTCTACCAAGGCTTTAAATTCCTTAAACCTATCTAACACTTCCTCAGACTCTTTAGTTTTCAAAGAATAAATCCAAGTCTTCCTAGAGTAGTCATCAATAAAAAGAACATAATACAAGAATCCACTTGAAGACGGAACAGAAATAGGACCACATAAATCATAATGAATAAGGTCTAAAATACACTTAGATCTATTTTCTCTACTATGAAAAGGGGCTTTTATATTCTTACCCAAAGCGCAGCCCTTGCAAGTACCTTCGTGCTCCTGGTTGAACTTAGGAAGACCCGACACCATCTTCTCCATGATAGGTAAGGCTCGGAAGTGTAGGTGAGCCAATCTCCGATGCCAAAGATCACATAGACTTGAAGAACCATGAACCAAAGCTTGTAGAGGACAAGTGCAGACCCTGTAAAGACTTTCATGTCTAACTCCAATTACTTGAGTATCCTTGAAGCTAGAGTTCTCCATCCACACTAGAACTTTGCCTTTGGAGAAGGCAACTTGACATCCTTTATCTTCGAAGGCTGAAATAGAAATAAGATTGCGCTTGATTCCAGGAACATAAAGAACATTATTCAACTGAAGTGTGATGCCGAAATCCAAATGAAGTGTAGCGGTCCCAATTCCTTTCACATAGTAGCTAGCATCATCTCCAATGATGAATTGCTCGAAAGACTCCTTCTCCACCAAACTTGATAAGTGCTCCTTAAAACCAGTGATGTGTCGTGAAGCACCACTGTCAATCAGCCAAGTGTTGGTGTCGGTAGGTACACTACTTGCCAATGTTGAGTAGAACAAATATTCACTTGAATCCTTTTGCGGAGAAGCATCATCAACATCCGCAACGGTAACTTGTTGCTTAGGTCTAGTTGGACAATACTTAGCGAAGTGCCCAAACTTATCACATCGAAAACATTGAATCTTGGACATGTCCCTCTTCTTCTTGAATGGAGGTGCATCATCATTTCCCTTGTCCCGATTCCTCTTAAAGAATCCTTTCCTTCCATCTTTTCCTTTCTTCTTTGAAGCATGGGAGGCAAGAACATGAATGTCTTCATTCTTTGAACTTTGACCAATGCCTCTTGCCAACAACCTAGATTCCTCTTGAATGCAATCTGATCTTAGGCGATCAAACTTAGGCAATTTTGATCTTGCACTGATTCCCTGAATGTAAGATTCCCAAGACAAAGGTAGACCATTGAGAGCGAGGATAGTCAAGTCTTTGTCATCAACCATATGCCCTATTGTTGAGAGCTGATCTCTCAAATCTGCAATCCTCATAAAGTATGCAATCACTGATTCACCTTTTGCCATCTTCACATGATGTAGTTGTTGCTTCAATGCAAGTTCTCGGCTGGTATTGTTGATTTCGTACATCTCTTCCAATGTTTTGAACATGTCTCTCGCTGTCTTCAACTTAGAGACAATAGGAATAATATGATCCGTGACGGAATCAACCAATATCTTCATTGCTTTAATATATTTCTTCACCCACTATAACTTCTCTTCTTCCTCCTCAGGTTCATGAACGCTAGACTCCACGAACTCACACAAGTCATTTTCACGCAAGGTAAGCATGATCCTAAATCTCCATGATGTGAAGTTAGATGCTCCCTCGAGTCTATCCTCAATCTTCAAACCGTTCACCATCTTGACTAAAGTAGATAGATGAACAAAAAGGGTATTGCTGATTAGGAATAATCTGATAACAATCCTCTCAAACCTGGCTCTGATACCATGTAAATTTTAATGATGAGATTGTATGCACAGAAATTAATTCAAATCAGACACAATAACACAGCAGATACCCTGGGAAAACCCTCCTCTTGAGGGAGAAAAACCTAGCAACAATATATCACTTATATATATTATTGTCACAAGAATGATCTTCTTACAAGAGGCCAAAATTCAGGCCCAAATATAGGCACCAATAGATGATGCAACACAGCAATACAAGATAGCAATTCGCTGATCAACTTACAGCCTTCAATGATACCAAATTGAACCTTTAATAAGCTTCAATCTGCCTTGTACAGATTCGCGCCAAGTAGAAGTAATACAATAGACAAAATCGATGATCAAATGGAATGTAATGGAGGCGTATATATACAAAACAATAGAGGAGACGTGACTCTCCAAATACAACAAGTCGGCCTCATACAAGATGATGTCTTTTGGAGAATCGCGCCTCTTGTGACAAGGTCGGCCTTGTTACCAAAAATCGTGCCTCTTCATTTGGTAATTATTGCTTAATCAAATAGAAGTGTCTCTTATAAGAAATCGCGCCTCTTTGATACTTAATAAATTAAATAGCATGTGGCTATCATTTAATTTATTATCCATATGAAGATCACTGGAAGATTATTCCATACGTTGCAAGTATTGTGTGATCGAAAATATGTGCGTATTAAAATGAGATAAATACTATTCAAGCACACCAATGAAACTTTAAATCAAAGGAAAACTGATTAAACAAAGTAAAGCAAACTCTCAATGCAGCAGCTCCTTTGAAGACGTCCCATTGTCCTCTATCTCCAGTATTTTTGCCAAAGCTCTCCGATTTGTATGCTAAGCTCCACAAAATGACTACTAAAGAACGAGATTTAAAAATAAATGCATATTATACCAAGAATGCGAGATTTTGAAGGTTGATGATGGAGGAATGTTGGTTGTTCACTTCAGCAGCATAACGACGCAATGATGAAGAATGATGGAGATGGATTGAAAGATTGAGGAATGATTTTGGCAGAATGCGGATGTCTGAAGAAGATCCGATCCAAATGGCTTGTGAAAGGATTGATTTATAGATTTTCGAAGGCAAAAAGCTTAGTTGGCAATGATCAACGGTTGAGATTCAATCTGGTAAGATGAACGATATAGGATTTTCGAAAGCTTGAGAGGGAGATAGAAGGTTTCCTCTTTTTCAATTTTTTCCCATTTAGAACTAAAGGAAAGTTTCCGTTTTGAAGGATGAGTTGAAATGAGATTTCATAATTAAATAAATAAACTTACTTAATTATATGTGAAGATGAGATTAGAAATTTGCATAATTAAATAAGCAATATTTAATTATGTGAGAGAGATGGATTTAGAAGGCATTAAATTAAATATTTAAAATATTTAATTTAACTATGAGATGAAGAGGAGGAATATTCCATTTTTGAATATAAATATTCAAACTTAGAATAATATGATAATTAATATAAATAAATTATAGAATTTATTTAATTTAATTATGAGGAATATGGAGATGGTAATTAATTAAATAAAGTTCTTTATTTAATCAATGTAGAAGAATCATAAGAATGAACAATATAAATAAATAATTAAATTTATTTATATGTAGATGACTTTAGGAGATTAATTAAATAATTTATATTTAATTAATTACCAGACTTATTATAATGTTGACCATTTTTACGTGCATACATTTTGCCCCTCTTTGAGATGATGTTCGAGATGATGATTTTTTTGTCAAGTAACATCATTTCAAAGAAGTTAAGGTATGGATAGAGGAGAATGGATAATGATATAAAGATAGGATGATGGAATGATGATGCCCCCTCGAGAGGATAGGCGGGTTGGACAAACACGGGTAGGCTCTCGAAATGAAATGATAAGGATAGACAAGATGATGCAAGATAGAAAGTGGATGAAGGAGAGGAATGATACGTTATGCTGCAATGAAGGTGAGCAACCATGATGTTTGATATAGCACTAGACGCTATGCACCAAGATATAAGGACCAAGGTGACGATGTGTCTCGTGCCCCAAATAATACAACCTTGTCTAGACGTATGAGGAAGTAGACTTAGAGCATTAAAGTCCTAATGCACAAAAGGTATGATATGACCTTAGATGCAAAGGATAGTGCAAAAAGCTACGCCAACATACACAAGATATGAATATTAGCTAGAATGATACGGATTTGATACAAATGCAAGATAAAATGATAACACACACAAGGAAGCAAGCAAGCATGCACAAATGATACAAAAACAAACAAGGAATTGCCCCTGTCAAGCTGTAAACCGTTGATTGATTGATTGATTGATGATGTTGATAGTGTTGTCATTGTGGGGAGCGGCATGTCCCTAGAGCAACACAAGGATGATGATAATTGATTGATTGACTTTGATTTGGTTTACGACAAGATTAGGATCAAGACCAAAGGATGTGATTGGATAATTTGACAAGATTAGGATTGAATTGCATTTGGATTATTGCTTGAATTGATTGAAGATGATTTGATTGGATGCAATGGTTTTGATGAAGATGATTGATTTGGTTGAATGGTTGAATGATTGGATTGAGGAATTGATTGGATTGGAATGATTTTGATGATAATGATTAGATGATGAGAAGAAGTGATGTGGTTGATTTTATTGCTTGGATTTTGTTGGATATTGAATTTTTTGGATTTTTGACATTTATGATTTTTGGATTTTTGACTTTTTTTTATTTTTGAAATATTTTGATTTTTTGAAATGTTTTTTTGGATCCTTTGAGATGTTTGATTTTTTGGACTTTTAAATGTTTTATTTTTTTGGATTTTGGAATGTTTTGATTTTTTTTTTGGATTTTTGAAATGTTTGGAGGTGTCAAAGGATGAAAATTTGAGTAGCCTTTGTGCTAGATACCAATGACAAGGGGAAAACCAAGTCTAGGTGCAAGGAGATAAATGGGATTGATGGATGAAAGGGTGGGTGATGGGATAAGGGATAAAAGGCTCATGATAGATGGATGGATGGAATGGATAGGTCATAGTGAATGGAATTGATGTATGCATCATAAGAGAGCAAGGATGTGATTTCCAAAGACTATGTTGCGTAGGAATAACATGCCCCATTCTAGGTACAATACTTAGGATTGTTCATGACAAAACTTATGACAATAGGATAATGATATGATTGTTTGGAAGGATGAGGTATGTCAAGAGATACCCAAGACATGTTTCAACATTTTTCCCCTATATCTTCATCAAGATCAAAAGAAGAAGGGTGGATGAATGGACTCAATATGATAGGTATAATGGCTAAAGATGGTAGGTAGGATGGAAATGATAAGACATGAAAAGGATAGGTTGGATAGATAAGACATTGTGCCCCCAAGTGTAAGTGACATAGAAGATCAACCTACACATGACGCCTATTTGCTAGGTTTTCATCATGGTACTTATCCAGGGCGCCTGTTTACTAGGTTTTCACCGTTGGACGAAGGGATTTCTCTTTACTTTTTTTCTTCTTCTTTTTTATTTTTATTTTTTTGACTTTTTGACTTTTTGAATTTTTTGGATAGGAGAAGTGGAATATGGATAGGAGGGACTCAAGTGTCTCATTGCATGAAAGTTGATAGTCCTGCTAGGGATGGATGTCATTGCATGGACCATGTCAAGTGTCATTATGCTCAGAGATGTTGGTAAGAGATGACATGAAAGGGATGGATGAGGTAGATGATGGATTATGATGTGGATGATGGAGGACAATAATGGATTATGATGCAGATTATGTAGGGAAGATGATAGGTATTATATGGGACTTATGAAAAAGATGAATGGGGAGGCTTAGCCAAAAGCATGGACCATAGGAAGATGATGGGGGAGATATGTAGGATAATGAGTGAAGGGTGGGGAGATGGAGGTATGTGGGATTGTTGTGAAATGGAAGGGAACCATGACCAATGGTTGCACACATTGTGATAAACTTTGAATCTTTTGATGTGGATGGGGTGTAGGAAGCAATGAAGATGTTTGCTTAGGAGGTGGAGGGTGTAGTGCTTTTGGTACCCACATAGACTTAGTATTTTTATGATTTTTAGTTTGCTTGTGGGTTTTAGGAATTTGAGACTTTTGAATGGAATGAGAATGTAGGATGGAAGTGGATGGTTGGGAATTTTGTGATGTGAATGCCTCATTTGACTTGATTTCTTTTTTCTTAGGTACCCAAACCATTTTAGTTTTGGGCTTTACTTTTGGAGGTATGGGCTTATATACTTTTTTGGATGTATTTTGATTTGAATTTTTGTATTGATGTCCTAAGGCATGAGAACCCTTAGAATTTTTTACTTTATAGGTAGAGGCATTGAAATTCTTGCTTTTGAATCCCATGGATATGGTGGAATGGGTGGAAGCTTCATGTTTATACAATGTGTGCATTTGTTGGTCATGATTAGGAATATTAGGGTATTTATGGATGGAGGGATAAGAGGATTGAATGGTAGGGATATTAGGTGTTGGGAGAAGTGGAGGTAGATTAGATGGAGGAATATTGGGAGTTGGAAGCAATGGTGGTAGAGTTGATGGTGGAAGGTGTATGGTCACATGCTTTTGACATTTGTAGGATGATGGAGGTGGAATTGCAACATATGTCTTAGGGATATGATAGGCTTTATGATGGAAAGTGGACTTAGGATGCATGGAGGAAGTACCAACATCTTTAGGTTGTTGTCCTTGGGGTGTAGGTCCAAGGTCATAAGAGTTTGGAGGGACTTTGACATGTATAGGCTCCAAAATATCTTGTTCATGAAAGTCTAGACCTTTACCTTGGTGGTTCATGTTTTGGAGTATGCAATGGACAATGGGACTAGGTGTAGGTGAAACACTAGACATGAGTTCCTTATTGGATGGAGAAGATAATTCTTGTTGTTCAAAGGAGGAACATTCATGAATGAGGGTAGACAAACCAATAGGATATGATGGAGGATTTGTAATGGGGTCGATAGTGGGTGATGGAGGATCATTAGGATCTTGATTAGCATTGTGTTCACTTAGATCCAGTGTATTTGTTTGATCTTCTATGTGTGCTTGGGAGGCATATGTCTCATCAAGGGAAGTGGATGTTTGTGCATCATGGATGGGTGAGGTGGAAAGCTCTTGACCATGGAATGCATAAAGTTGGCTAAGAGGATCATCATGGTCTTCTTGATCATAAAAGGGGTCTTGATCAAAGATGGAAGATTGATCATGAACAATATTAGGTATGTTATGAATGGGATCATTGGGAGGGTGTTGATCTTTATGTGGATGAGGGGGTAATGTTTCCGCATGTTTAGGATTGTGCTCTTGACATACCTCATGAATTATTGGAATGGAGGTGGAAGGGGATGACTCTTGAATTGGATCAAGGGATTGTGGATGACATGGTTGGCTTAAAGGATTTGGCATGATGTTTGATGACTCTTTTGTATGTTCAAGAATATGAGTTGGATGCCATGGCGATGTTTGATTCCTTGCTAGTAGCCCTTGGGTCACATCCTTTGTAGGTGTATGGTTGGAAGGTGTTGGCTTAGGGTTTTGGTTTTGATTGGATGATGGTAAGGGTGCATGGACTAGATTGGTGTTCCCCTTGTCAATGGTTGCATTAGAACATGAAGAATTTTGATCTTGTTGCAAGGTATAACTTAAAGTCACATGTGTTTGTTGTGATGTAGCATTGAAATGCGAAGAAGGGAATGGATTAGATTGGTATGAGGTGGAAGGGTGATAATGAATGGATAAGGGATGATGTGGTGGTTGTTGGATTTGACAAGTGGAAATGAATTGATTGGCTTGAGCTAGGAGGTGTTGGATTTGAGGTGATTTAATTTGTTGAAAATTTTGGAAGAGATTTTGGAGGCTTTGTATGGTTTGGTGGTCTAGGGGTTTGGGTATTTGGTGAAGTGTTTGAAGAAGGTTTTGAAGTTGAGATGTTAGGTCTTTGTGTTCGAATGTGGGCATGGTGTCACACATGTGTGTAAGCTCTTGCATATCGATTTGTTCCTCAAAGTATGTAACATCATTCATGTAATCATTAGCGGTGCTAGGAGAAGCCCCTCGAAGTTTGATTTTATGTTTTGGTTTTGTTTCATGATTTGAACTAGAGAAAGGGACTCCTTGAATGATGATCTCGGACTTAGGTTTTGTCTCATGATTTGGCCTAGAGGGATAGCCCCCTTGAGTTATGATTTTGGGCTTATGATTAGGATTGGGCTTGTTTATGATTATGACCATTTTGACAAGTGGTGATGGTGATGATGTGGAATGATTAGATTGGAAGACTTGGATTGATTAGGGTTGATGATGATTGGATATGAATGTGTTAGAAGAATGTGTAGAGTGACTTGTCTTTATGTGTTTGGTGTCTAGCTTGATTTGGAAATGTTTAAATGAATGGTCACACATGCACACACATGAATCACACACGCAAGACACATAAGCAAGTTTGAATTTGAAATTATGAATGTGATTATTAAGCACACACTTAAAGAAGACACATCAACAAGTCCTAGAACTAGTCAAGTGGGTATGGCCAATTAGGTTTCAAACTAATTTGAACAAGGTTGACTAAGGATGATTTGAAAGAAAAATCCTGCCACACAGCCGGGAGAAAGGGGTAACCCACCCTTCACCTTCACTTCCCAAAGGTATAAAGTTCTTTGGGGCTTAGCCAAGAGTGATAAGATTTTAACTTCCAAACAAGCGTGTCTTTCGATTCACACTTCGATTGAGGTCGTCCCTAGGGGTGATGAAATCCCCTAGCAGGCCTCCTATGAAGGGTTTGACAAAAGCAAATCAAGTGAGGTGTTTGTGATCACACACGCACTTGACTCACGCTCACAATGATTAATTTCCCTTAGATTAGAAATGAAACGTGTGTAAAAAAGTTCAAACACTTGTTCTTTTTAAATCCCAAATCAAAATGTGATGGAAGACAGTGGTGAATTTTAGACCAGATTTTCAATATGTGATTGAAGACAATATTCGTTTTAAGAGCCCAAATCCAAATGTGTTTGCAAACAATGATTAATTTTATGCCCCAAATTGAAATGTTTGACAAACAAGATTAAGAGATTAAGGATGGAATGAGTGCACCTGGTTATTCTCGCTTTCCAAATTATTGTTGTGAGTGATATTTCTGCTACTAGAGCTCCTTATGATCACCTACAAGATCAAAAAAATAATATTATAATGCAGCAAAAGAAAAAAAAACAAACTCATCAGAAAATTGCGATTTCAGATACATGTTTTTAACATAGCCGAATTAGATTTTATTATTTGACAATTTTAGTGATCTCAAAAATAAAAACTCAAAGAAGATATCCCTGTTAATTTTCTGAGAGTTTTCCAGAAATGTAAAGAAGTCAGCAAAATTCTCTGTTTTGCTCTCAGAAACGCGGATTTATGGAAATCACACAGAAAATGAAGATCGGATTTTTTCGCATTGTTTTTGACCTTAAAATTAAATCTGTAAAACACAGACCCCCATTAGAATTTAAGGAAATTTCCGAAAATGTAAAAAAATATAAAAAAATTCACCGATTTGCATTCAGAAAACCAATTTTATGAAAAAACATAAAATTACGATAACTTCTACAAAAACAATGATACACCCTCAATTTTTTTACTGTAGCCTCTTGAGATAATGCCAAAGAATTTGTAAAAATATTGTAGAAAAATTCGCCACTGTGTAGAAGATATGAATAAATTGGTAAAACTTGCAGTTTTGTCCAAAAACTGTCAGATCTGCATCAAAAAAATCAATAAAATCTGCAAGTAGATATTAAAAACGGGGCAAGGCCCCACGGTGGGCGCCAAAAATGTGTGATCGAAAATATGTGCGTATTAAAATGAGATAAATACTATTCAAGCACACCAATGAAACTTTAAATCAAAGGAAAACTGATTAAACAAAGTAAAGCAAACTCTCAATGCAACAGCTCCTTTGAAGACGTCCCATTGTCCTCTATCTCCAGTATTTTTGCCAAAGCTCTCCGATTTGTATGCTAAGCTCCACAAAATGACTACTAAAGAACGAGATTTAAAAATAAATGCATATTATACCAAGAATGCGAGATTTTGAAGGTTGATGATGGAGGAATGTTGGTTGTTCACTTCAGCAGCATAACGAATGCAATGATGAAGAATGATGGATTGAAAGATAGAATGATTTTGACAGAATGAGGATGTTAGATGAAGATTCGATCCAAATGGCTTGTGAAAGGATTGATTTATAGATTTTCGAAGGAAAAAGCTTAGTTGGCAATGATCAACGGTTGAGATTCAATCTGGTAAGATGAACGGTATAGGATTTTCGAAAGCTTGAGAGAGAGATAGAAGGTTTCCTCTTTTTCATTTTTTCCATTCAGATCTAAAGGAAGGTTTCTGTTTTGAAGGATGAGTTAAAATGAATTTTCATAATTAAATAAGTAAACTTACTTAATTATATGTGAAGATGAGATTAGAAATTTGCATAATTAAATAAGCAATATTTAATTATGTGAGAGAGATGGATTTAGAAGGCATTAAATTAAATATTTAAAATATTTAATTTAACTATGAGATGAAGAGGAGGAATATTCCATTTTTGAATATAAATATTCAAACTTAGAATAATATGATAATTAATATAAATAAATTATAGAATTTATTTAATTTAATTAAGAGGAATATGGAGATGGTAATTAATTAAATAAAGTTCTTTATTTAATCAATGTAGAAGAATCATAAGAATGAACAATATAAATAAATAATTAAATTTATTTATATGTAGATGACTTTAGGAGATTAATTAAATAATTTATATTTAATTAATTACCAGACTTATTATAATGTTGACCATTTTTACGTGCATATAAGTATCATTAACACTTATTGAGGATGGAACATCTTTCTTCTTTGTAACATTGTTATGTAACATAGGAAGGAGCTTATACTTTTCTTTTAACTTTTTTTTATCTTTTCTAGCCTCTTGAGTTAAACTTCTTGAAGTAACATCACTGTTGATAGCATCTTTCTTCTCTATTGAGGTATTGGGTGTCTTTTCTTGTAGTTGATCTTGTAACCTATTGATTTATTGTTGCAACATCTTTTTTTGGTTGCAAAATTGCACGAATAGAGGTTTTGTATTAATGTCAATATTTTGATATTATCGCTTATTTTTTGTTGTTGGAACGAATTCGTAAAAATAACATGCCATTGATTTATAATATGGCCATGATTATAATTTACAATGATTATACATTTCTTAGTCAGGTTCCACTAATAATGCTTAGAGATGATATAATTCAAACCTTATGGATTTTTCTGTGAAATGAAGATGGATTGGTTCCATGCCACTCGAACAGGTTACCTTTTCTATAGTGTAGAGCAATATACCAAACCTCTCAATGATATACTTTCCTTTCTAATATACATGTTGGTATATGGAAGAATCTTGTCCCTTTGATATATCTATTGGTATGTGAAAGTGATGTTGAAGAAAGTGAGAGTAGAGAGGTATGTGGCACATAAGTAACACGTTGAAAGGATTCACCTTATCAATAACACTTATTTACGATAACAAAGAGCGAGCATCAAAGGGAATGAAAATGAAAAAGATAATATCCTTATTTCTGATTGTCAATTTATATGGGCGAAGCCACATACATTGTTGTAGCTATATTAGGTGTTAGGTTTAGTAGTTAAATTACAATGGCTTGATTTGTAAACATGATATGAGGAACTTGGTATATTGAATGTTGCAATTATTTTAAGTTTGCACAATTTGTTTTGATTTTTAGATAAAATTCACTTGCATAGATGATCCCAAAATATTCGTTACATAAAAAATAAGTTTTTATAAGCTAATTTTTACCAACAAATGTAAAACTTATATTATTTTAAAAATTCTAACTAGTTTTAGACAAGACAAACCCCTCTCCAATGCAATTTCAACAAATTGCCTTGATTTTTAGGGATTAAAATTTATTAAGTGGATAAATTGAACCCCTACGAATTTGTACTTGTTGGAATCATGGACGAGTCTAGTTTATAGACAAGTAAGTTTTAGAGACAAATTTTACCCAATGACCTAAATATGATGGTAAACATAGACAAAGGTACCGATTTTCCCTTTTTTAGATAATTGATTCAAAATTCTAAATTTGAATAAAATGAAAGTGGACAAATTCTGAAACATTGTCCAAAATCTGACTCTAATATGAGATGTATTATCCACCACTAAAAAAGAGGAAAATTTAAAAATAAGGCAGAGTTTTAATCAAATAACTCAACATAGCATACTTATTTTGCTTCCTTTTAATAATAATAAAAATTCCTTATATCAGCCATAAACACCTTCAAAAATACCTTCTAGCAGCAAAAATGCCTTTATTAGTGCCTTGGAATAGGAAAAATTCCCCCCAATGGTGTCTTTTAATAACAAAACCATCTTGAATAGTTTTACTTCTAACAGTAAAAATTCCTTAAATAGTGTTATTCTCTAACCCTATAGTGTATATTGGGATATGAGTAGTCAATTTACGACTATCTTAACTCTTAAATAAGTTGCATAATCATTATTATAATCATATATTGGTATTTACGTCTTACTAGTGGTTATAGTTAAGTATCTAAGTCGGTTGGGTGGCAGCCAAGGCTTAATTAGGTATATATAGGTGTTAGTGGCTAGTTATTCTTTTCATATTGAGTATTGTGTGCTTATTGAATGCTATTGGAGGTATCCCCCTTAAGTGGATTAGGAGGTTTCCCTCTCAAAGTGGCATATTATTATCAAGTATTTGCAACATATTTCTTATTATATTTTTCTATTATGCAAGTTATTTCATTACAAGTGATATTAGAGTACATAATCTTAACATTGTGAAGGCAAGACAATTTTGTAATTTTGGAAGTTGTTTTGCCAAGCATATATCTCTCTTATTTTGGATAAAAATTCCTAATTTTTAAGAGGTTATTTTATATAATATCGAATGTCCTACAATATAAATTTGAAGAAAATTGGAGCAGAATTAAAGATTTTATTACAAAATTAGGTTTTCCATAAATTTTGTTCCTAAGGCTTCAATTGAGTGAATCTTTTTAAATTTTTGGCAGGTTGGTAAAGGTAAAATTAATACACCTATAGTCTTGATTTGAAGGAATTTGGATCCTATATAAGGAATTTATTGAAGAATTATGGTTTCCATAAAGTTATGACTCAAGGCTACAAACTAGTGAAATTTTTGGAGTTTTTTTAGGAAGTACTATCTATGTCTTATTAAGCTATAGTAAAAATTTCAAATTTATGGATTTATTTTGTGTGATTTATTGTAAAATTAGAGTTCCCACCAAATTATCTCCAAGGCTACAACTTAGTGAAATTCTTGGAATTTTTTTGGAAAGTAAGATTTTAACAAAAAGAAGAATAAGAAGAACAAGAGCAAGCGCAAGAGCAAGAAGCAAAAGAACAAGAGTTCAAGAAGAAACATAAGAAGAAGAAGTAGAACTCAGAAGAAAAAAAAGGATATGAAGAAGAAACAAAAAAACAAGAAGAAGAAGGGAAAGAAAAAGAAACGAACATGAAAATTTTATGCAGAAGCTTCCACAATTAATTAGCATTGGGGACAATGATTTTGTAAAGAGGGGGAATGCTATGCCCTAACCCTATAGTGTGTATTGGGTTATGAGCAGTCAGTTTGTGATTATGTTAACTCTTGAATAAGTTACATAATCATTATTATTATCATATATAGGTATTTAGGTCATCCTAGGGGTTATAGTTAAGTATCTAAGTTGGCTTGGGTGGCAGCTAAGAAATAATTAGGCATATAAGATTTAATGGCTAGTTATTAGATCATGTTGAGTATTATTTTCTTATTGAAGACTCTTGGAGGTATCCACCTCGAAGTGGATTAGGGGGTTGCCTCCTTGAAGTGGCATATCATTAACAAGTATTTGCAGCATATTTCTTATTATATTCTTCTATTGTGCAAGTTGTTTCTTTATAAACAATACCTTTTGGATGTTATTTTCAGCGAAATGTACATGATTATTAGAATGTATTTTAAGCAATGGGAATGTATCTAATTCGAACCCTTAAGCTTGTTATGCCTAAATTCAATCAAGTGCATAGGAAAGGATCTGATATTTATTGGAAGTCCTATTTTTAGTGTAAAAGAAGAGGAAGAATAATATTCTTTAGTAAACAAATAGGGATGGTCAGTAATAGACAAAAATTTAAAGAGCAACGAAGGAATATGAAAAGTGAAAAAATAACATTTTCTTCTCCTTTAGCCAAAGTTCTTCATCTTGCTCAAATACTAATGCTAGGCCCATAAATTGAATGAAGAAAAAGGGATAAATAAAATGCATGGGAATTAGACAGTAAAAAAATATTCAATGAAATCTTTATTCATTCAATAAAAATGTATTTATTTAACAATATGAAAATGACAATTCAGTTCATCTTCTAGATGATTGTTTAACTTTTGATATAACTAAGAAATAGAGAATGTAAAATAGCACTTTATTACTCTTAGGATTATGTACAATATTATTACATAAAAAATTGTATAATACATATAATGAGCCATAAAAAATAAATTTTGAAAACACTTATTTTAAAAACTTTCATATATTTTTCTATTTAAAATAAAATAAAATATGAACATACCAAATTTTATCATAAACGAAACTTGAGATCTTATTATCCTCAACACCAAATCATGCTAGAGAAAAAGAAAGATTCTTCAATGTGTTTAATGCCTTTATGTATCCCTTTACATTTCTATTTTAAAGAAAACATTATAGTCTTCTGAAGTTGGGAATCTCCAAAATTCAATGTCTTCTTCTCAAAAATCCAATAAAATTTTATATGGAAAATATCATAAAGTGAAGGACCTAACTTCACATGTTTTTTATTTATATTATTCATGAAATAGAGTTCATGAGGTGACACCTTGTTTGGATAGGTTTGCCATATAAAGTAGAAAATTCTCCCTCTTTTTAGGGCCCTCATTTCATGCTAATGTGCCGAGTGGTTGAAGTGATGTGATGCCTTGTTTTGTCATCTTCTATAGCTCTTAAAAGAATTATTTTCATGTGAAGGATTCATGTTAGCGCAATTTAGCAACTTCTAATTATCTGTTGTTGCCTTACTTTAGTGTAAGCTACCTAAAGGAAACATACTTTGTGTTTTCTTAATATTCCCCTGTTTTTCCTCCTTGCTTTATTCTTACGTTGACTTTAAAGCATTGTAAATTCTGCATTTTTAATGTGATTAGATCAAAAAGTTCGATTGAATTTTGGCTCTAAAATTTTATGTCCTGAAAGTTCTATCCTTTTTTTTTTTCTAGCTAGATTCAACTGTGTAGGTTTATTAAAATTTTGCATGGTATCAGAGCCTTCATGACTGATATGATTGCTTTTTAGAAATATTGAGTGCAAATCTGTTATTTTTTTGTAGTAAAATAGTATGCTCTTCTCTTGCATTCTCAGATGATTTGGAGAATAAAAAAATTACGAAAAAAAAAACCAGATTTTGATGGTTTAATATCTGTTTTTTTAGTTGCATGTATGTTTTTCAGTCTCCTGGATCGAATATGGAATCACCATCACGTTTAGAGCAGCTGAGAAAGTTAGAGCATCCTCTCGTATCACCAAATCAATATCTTCTTTTTTAGTTGCATGTACTTGCATGTGTTTGCATGTCATTGCATGTGAAGGAGAAGTTTCTTTTTATGCTTTTTGCATTTATTCTTGGGGGGATTATACATGTACTTTGTAATCATGAACTTAGATAAAGTTCCATTTATTCTTGGGGGTTAATCATGTCTCTTAAACACCATTTTCATCATTCTGTTGTTAGGCTAACTTTAGAGAACTATTTGTCTTGAAAACAAGGGATAAAGAATCATTTCCTTGACTAGGATCTACTACCCTATCTCCTTAGACTCGTTCCCAAGCCAAGTGACTATAATGAATAGAATGCATGGTTTAATAATAATGACATAGTCTATGGACGAATATGTCTTACAATTTTTGTTGATACTCTACATCACATAGAGCACACTGAGTGCCCTTTTACTGCTTGGATCATCATCCAATAGTTGTATGGAGACATTGAATCTTCATTTGAAAGTGATGTTTCCTTAGAGAACCAGGCTATTGTAGATGATATTGAGACTTATGTTGCCTCATCTAATGTGGACACATCTTGTATGGATGAAAAATTCATTTATACCCCATCAACAACACCTGTTGCAGATTTAGATTCTAGAGATGCTTCTTCGAGAGCCTCTAGTGATTCGTTGCAAGGGGATCATTTATGTCTTTTGGATTCAGTCTATTGGGATCAATTTCTACTAGAAATTTCTTCTTTGTTTGTAGAGTCCCTCATTTCGGATCTAGATGACACTATTGATGACATATGTCTTCTCTTTGAGGATCACTTTTTAGTCCTTGCATCTGTTGCTACTTCCGAGTTCAGTGTTGCTTTTTCGAAAGCTTACAATGACTTCTTGTAGCAGGGCATCCATAGTCTTCCTAATTCAGCTTTGTGGGATGATCTATTGACAGGAATTTCAAACTTGTTTATGGAGACACATATTGCAGATTTGGGAGACAGATTGCGTTCACCTTTGGTTTTGTTTCTTCCTAAGGGGAGGAATGTTGTTCGAAGATCATGAACCATATTCTCCATCTAGTTTCGAGCATCTATCATTGGATATTTTGTGGGGAGGGGGAAGGGGACGGGCTACTTAGTCCTTCTCTTATATTCTCTTTCTTCTTTTGGAGGGAATTTGATATGTACATGGGTACCTAAAATGACCTTATTGCCAGGTCCCATCTTTGTTGCTTTTCTAAGCTTTTCTCCTAAGTTGCACTTAAGGGGAGGTGTTAGTGTAAAAGATTCTTTTTTTACACTTACTTAAGCTTACTTAGCATGTTCTTATCTAGTTGCATTTATTTATGTAAGTAATTAGTTTATTAGTTGTTTACATTTTTTTGCTCTAAATTTGGATAAGCTTTCCTTCTTAGATAAGATTTCCTGTTTTATTGGATAAGCTTTCCTTCTTAGATAAGATTTCCTATTTTATTAATTTATTGGATAAGCTTTCTTAGATAAGCTTTCCTTCTTAGATAAACTTTCCTGCTTTATTGCATAGGCTAACTCCAGTTGAACTCCATCTTTATGTGAGATCTTGAGTTATCTCTTGTATTGCCTTGCTCTATATAAAGTAATGGCTCTTTGTATATTTAAAATATGCACTCTCATTTGCTATATAGAATACAATTTATTCTAGCATATTTTTTTTTTGTGCTTTCGTAATCTTTTATTGTATCTTGGGCTTATTTAATAGTAAATCTTACATGGTATCTCTCCTCTTTGATGACAGTTTCATCACAGTTGTTATCCCATCTTCATTGTCTTTAGAGATTGACATTCATGAGTTTCCTCATTCGCTTGATTTATCATGTTTCTTGGTTGATTTTGACCATGATTTTACTGTGGTTTATTCAAGATTGGAGACTCCTACTCAGCTTTTAGAGACACACATGTTGAGACTTCATCCTTCCTCCTTTTAGTTGGACAAGGAGTGGCTTCTTCATCAGTCTATGGATTTGTTTCTTCCCAAGGGAATACATGTTGCTTGCAGACACTGGGTCATCTTTTGTTTTCAGTCATTCTTCATTGACTTGTAGTACTGCCCCACTTCTGAGCAGACTGCCAACATCTTCATGAAGACTTTCTTTGATCAGAAGTTTCACTATCTGCGAGACCTTCTTGGGGTGAAGGATACTGCAACATAGTAGCTGCCATGCTCATTAGTTCTCTTTTGAGGGGGGGTTTTGTTCCCACAAGATTTTCCCTCTTTCCTCTCTTTAGGATTTTGTCTCCTTAGTTAGACTTAAGGTGGGGGAGGGCAGGTGTTAGCGCAATTTAACAACTTCTAATTATCTATTGTTGCCTTGCTTTAGTGTAAGCTACCTAAAGAAAACATACTTTGCTTTTTCCTAATATTCCCATGTTTTTCCTCCTTGCTTTATTCTTATGTTAGCTTTAAAGCATTGTAAATTCTACATTTTTAATATGAATAGATCAGAAAGTTCGATTCACTATTTGCTCTAAAATTTTCTGTTCTGCAAGTTGTATGCTTTTTTTTTTCTAGCTAGATTCAACTGTGCAGGTTTATTAAAATTTTACAATTCAGACGCTTCACTATTGTACACTACCAATTTTTTTGGGTCATACTTTCATATCCAACGCCTTCCTTTTCAGAATTTAATGTACTTTTATTTCTATGAGAAATGATACCTAGTGGTATAATAGAGGCTTCATATAAAACAATATAAGTCTTATAATAGGTCAATTAAATGTATAGATGGTCATCGACGCAATTAGTGGAAAGCATATAAATTTTTTAAAACACCATCCATATGCAAACTAAGCAAGTTGCAGATATAGAGACTGACATATGAGCAACTCGATTTAAGCAAGCAATAAGAGCACAAGCGAAGGTGTAAAATATGTGTGATTATAGAAGCAGCCAACAAATCCAAAACTAAGCCATGTAGCAATTTTGAGTGATAAAAAAAGAACTCAATTCTTTGTTGCAAGACGACCTTCATGGCATGCTCACGTTCATCCATTTCTATTTTAAAAGGCTGCTACAAATTATGTAAATCCAATGCGAGTGCATTTCTAGTTTTATTTTTTAAAACAGTAAATCATTTTTTTTTTTTGTTGTTTCTTTAATTATTTGTAATATAAATATAATTATGATATTAAATTGTATAATTTATATTCAACAAAAAATAAAATATTTGTGTAAGGTCCATTACAATATGAATTGAGTTGATTTATAAGATCTATAAATTTAATTCAAA